>JAOPHQ010000656.1:0-70592 GCA_030340625.1 Merluccius polli
GGCTCCCTGCCTGGATATAAGTAATAAAGTTGGAAGTTGAAGTCCATGTTCCGGAATATCACCTGGCTACCTACCCGAATTTGGGTGCTCATTTCCCCGCACACATTCGGGAGAGGGTCCCTGCCTGGATCTAACAGAGTTGGAAGTTGAAGTCCTCCCAAATATGACCTGGTTACTTACCTGAGTTTAGATGCTCATTTCCCCGCATACATTCGGGAGAGGCTCCCTGCCTGGATCTAAGTAATAAAGTTGGAAGTTGAAGTCCATGTTCCGGAATATCACCTGGCTACCTACCCGACTTTGGGTGCTCATTTCCCCGCACACATTCGGGAGAGGGTCCCTGCCTGGATCTAACAGAGTTGGAAGTTGAAGTCCTCCCAAATATGACCTGGTTACTTACCTGAGTTTAGATGCTCATTTCCCCGCATACATTCGGGAGAGGCTCCCTGCCTGGATCTAAGTAATAAAGTTGGAAGTTGAAGTCCATGTTCCGGAATATCACCTGGCTACCTACCCGACTTTGGGTGCTCATTTCCCCGCACACATTCGGGGGAGGGTCCCTGCCTGGATCTAACAGAGTTGGAAGTTGAAGTCCTCCCAAATATGACCTGGTTACTTACCTGAGTTTAGATGCTCATTTCCCCGCATACATTCGGGAGAGGCTCCCTGCCTGGATCTAAGTAATAAAGTTGGAAGTTGAAGTCCATGTTCCGGAATATCACCTGGCTACCTACCCGACTTTGGGTGCTCATTTCCCCGCACACATTCGGGAGAGGGTCCCTGCCTGGATCTAACAGAGTTGGAAGTTGAAGTCCTCCCAAATATGACCTGGTTACTTACCTGAGTTTAGATGCTCATTTCCCCGCATACATTCAGGAGAGGGTCCCTGCCTGGATCTAAGTAATAAAGTTGGAAGTTGAAGTCCATGTTCCGGAATATCACCTGGCTACCTACCCGAATTTGGGTGCTCATTTCCCCGCACACATTCGGGGGAGGGTCCCTGCCTGGATCTAACAGAGTTGGAAGTTGAAGTCCTCCCAAATATGACCTGGTTACTTACCTGAGTTTAGATGCTCATTTCCCCGCATACATTCGGGAGAGGCTCCCTGCCTGGATCTAAGTAATAAAGTTGGAAGTTGAAGTCCATGTTCCGGAATATCACCTGGCTACCTACCCGACTTTGGGTGCTCATTTCCCCGCACACATTCGGGAGAGGGTCCCTGCCTGGATCTAACAGAGTTGGAAGTTGAAGTCCTCCCAAATATGACCTGGTTACTTACCTGAGTTTAGATGCTCATTTCCCCGCATACATTCAGGAGAGGGTCCCTGCCTGGATCTAAGTAATAAAGTTGGAAGTTGAAGTCCATGTTCCGGAATATCACCTGGCTACCTACCCGAATTTGGGTGCTCATTTCCCCGCATACATTCGGGAGAGGCTCCCTGCCTGGATCTAAGTAATAAAGTTGGAAGTTGCAGTTCAAGTTCCGGAATATCACCTGGCTACCTACCCGAATTTGGGTGCTCATTTCCCCGCATACATTCGGGAGAGGGTCCCTGCCTGGATCTAAGTAATAAAGTTGGAAGTTGAAGTCCATGTTCCGGAATATCACCTGGCTACCTACCCGACTTTGGGTGCTCATTTCCCCGCATACATTCGGGAGAGGGTCCCTGCCTGGATCTAAGTAATAAAGTTGGAAGTTGCAGTTCAAGTTCCGGAATATCACCTGTCTGGGGAAATTCTGACCCCTTGTGGCCGTCTACTGACATTACACTAACAATTTTCAAAAACTGGTAAAAAATAGTTAAACGTTATATTTTTTTAAACAAGTCACAAGTACAAACAACAAAAATATAGAAGTATCTCTTAATTTGTTTTGGTACATTTCTCTGAACCCTTAGGCCTTTATATGGAATTCCAGATTTTCTACTTGGAAGTGCGCGGAATTTAGAGGCATCCATTGACTTAACATTGGATGCGCCTGTTGCTTTCGCTAACCTTGGAATTGCAGTAGGTTTTGTGGAAATATTCCAACAAAAATACCAATATCTCCAAGATTGCTACACGCAATTCCGGAATTGGGATACCGTGTGCCTAACCCTAACCCTAACCCTAACCCTAACCCTAACCCTAACCCTACTTAGTGGGCATAGAAAGTGGTTTGAAGTCGATCGGACTTACCGTTCTCGAGTTATTCCCGATAGTATCACTTCGAGTGGTTTTCATCCCCATACCTAACCCTAACCCTAACCCTAACCCTAACCCTAACCCTAACCTAGCCAGTGCCACCACCCTCAAATCCCTCCTGTGGACTAAGGCCCCATATAGAGAGCATTAGTTGCTTATTGTTTTCAAAAACCTAACCTAGCCAGTGCCACCACCCTCAAATCCCTCCTGTGGACTAAGGCCCCATATAGAGAGCATTAGTTGCTTATTGTTTCCAAAAACCTAACCTAGCCAGTGCCACCACCCTCAAATCCCTCCTGTGGACTAAGGCCCCATATAGAGAGCATTAGTTGCTTATTGTTTTCAAAAACCTAACCCTAACCCTAACCCTAACCCTAACCCTAACCCCATATAGAGAGCATTAGTTGCTTATTGTTTTCAAAAACCTAACCCTAACCCTAACCCTAACCCTAACCCTAACCCCATATAGAGAGCATTAGTTGCTTATTGTTTTCAAAAACCTAACCCTAACCCTAACCCTAACCCTAACCCTAAACCCTAAACCCTAACCCTAACCCTAACCCTTACCTAACCCTAACCCTAACCTTAACCCCTAGCCCTAACCCTAACCCTTAACCATAACCCCTAATCCTAACCCTTAACCCCATCCCTAACCTTTACCCTAACCCTAACCACTCACTCTATCTTACCTAACCCTAACCCTCTAACCCTAACCCTTAACCCCATCCCTAACCTTTACCCTAACCCTAACCACTCACTCTATCTTACCTAACCATAACCCTCTAACCCTAACCCTTGCTCTGAGGGCCTCTCAGATCTATCTCTAACTAACCCCCTTGCCCTAACCCTAACCTTTCCCTTAAGCCTTTATTCCACCTTATCTAACCCTAACTCAACTCTAATCTATCTCTAAACACGGGAGTGTGGTCTGATGCCAATATGGGATCTGAGGCCTCTCAGATCCATCTCTGACTCTATACCCGAACATAACCACCAGTAACGTCTGTGGTTATTCATTTTCTTTTCATATCTGATTTTCTGAATATCATAGGAATTCGGAAACAGCGTCCGTCAGGTGGTTTGTGGCGACTCGGAACACGGCAGTCTTGTCCCTGACTTAATACGACGTTCCATTCCAGAGATACAGCAGACTGCATCTCCGCCTCAAGATCGAGCGTTTTAAGGTACTTCCGGTTCACGTAGAGCGTTGAGGTGGGTCCCATTGGATAGCGCGTACCTGATTTAGTGGGGGTAGAACCAACCTGGGTGTCTTTATGACCTATATAACTAAAGTTATTACCCAAAACGCGTTTAGGGGAGGGTTAATGCAAATAAACAATGCGTTGCATTCTGGGTAATCGTATCGCGAAATCACTCTCCTAGTGTTAATTCCTTAACGAAGTCACGAATCAAGATTCTGATTGGACAGGATGGATACCATTACCCATCAGAAGAATACAACACAATTTATGTTTAATCAATATTGAAACCGTTATTGAAGTTAACACCTGGAGATTAGACTATAACATGAATATGGAGTTTTTTCTAAAGCCATTCCTGGGGTCGTGCGGTGTATGTGGCACAGGATAAAGGCTTTTTAGCTTAACGTGTTGTTTAGCACCCTGCGCTGTATGGAGCTGACGTGGCTTCATCATCAGAACAGAGCTTCGGTCTTGATTGGCCAAACCAGAGCTACCTAGCGGTGTTAACAACTGGTTTGTGCTGATCAGGTGGTGAGTGTTACACACACACACAACCCTAACCCTAATTTTTATGTCACAAAATGTGGGTACCAATCGACTCCAAATGCTCCGAAACGTACTCCTATACACTTTCTGTGGGCACTGTTTTTGGAACACACTTTGGACTTAGAACAATTTTTGATTTTCCCCATTCGTTTCAATGGGGAAACTTTAAACGGCTATATCTCCGGAACCAAAGGTCATGGCGACTTCTAAGTGGGTGGCGTCAGACCTAATTCGTGGTCTCTGAACACGCCTGAGGTGGTCCCATGTCGATCCCCCTTTCCGTTCCGGAGATATGGCAAAAAAAACAAAAAAAAACGGCCGTATCTCCGGAACCGGAAGTCATGGAGACTTGGGGGTGGGCTCATTGTGATTTTTAGGCCTCATTTAGGGGGGGTAGAACTTGGTTTCATCCACATGGGATATTCCTATCTGAAGATATTCGCATGTGGGTAGGGGTACCCATTACCTCGCTGAGCCTGTAACCTAACCCTAACCCTAACCCTAACCCTAATTAGGGTTTGAACCCTAACCTCAGTCTGATTTTGGAAGATGGAATTTGGAAGTTGGAAGTTGAGGGGCTGATTTTGGAAGGTATTTTTCATAAATTCCCAGAAAGGTTACAGTACAAAAGGTTAGGGTTTAAGGTTAGGGTTCGTCAACCCTAACCCTAGAAAAATATTTTCAAAACTCTGTCATTTGTTTCCTCTGAGTTATAGTGTTTTGAAAAAACGTTGCAATTCCACCAATGACCATGCAAAATTCGGGGGCGCTAGTCCAAATCTTTATTTGGAAGTTGGAAGTTGGAAGTTGGAAGTGCCTTTAATTTGGAAGTGGATTTTTCACCACCAGGGGGCAGATGGATTTTATGCTGAATTTGGAAGTTGGAAGTGCCTTTAATTTGGAAGTGGATTGAACATATGTAGATTTGGAAGTTGGAAGTTGTCATTTTTGTCAGAGTGTCACCATTGAACATATGTAGATTTGGAAGTTGGAAGTAGGTAAATGTCCTGAATTTGGAAGTTGGAAGTGGAAGTGGATTGAACATATGTAGATTTGGAAGTTGGAAGTTGTCATTTTTGTCAGAGTGTCACCATTGAACATATGTAGAATTGGAAGTTGGAAGTAGGTAAATGTCCTGAAGTTGGAAGTTGGAAGTTTTTTCAGAGTGTCACCATTGAACATGTGTAGATTTGGAAGTTGGAAGTAGGTAAATGTCCTGAAGTTGGAAGTTGGAAGTTTTGTCAGAGTGTCACCATTGAACATGTGTAGATTTGGAAGTTGGAAGTTGTCATTTTTGTAACATTAATAATAATCACACATTAGTCATATTTTTATGAAGTCATTTATTAAAAATAATAAACAATATTAAAAATATTAAGGTTCAGGTCCAGCAAAGGATGACACAAGTGTGACGGCTTCATCACTCTCATCGGTGTCTCAACCTCACTCTCTCCATTATGGACCATGTCAATAACATCCCGCACACTCTCTCCTTGCTGGTGGCATTCTGAAAATAAAATATCAATTAATTAACATGTATATGTATATATATATATGTTTTATATATTGTAGTACATAACCTGAAGGAATAGATAGGGTGGTGGACCAAGTGCTCAGGGTAGAAATGCTTACCAGGCAGACAATACTGTCTGCCTGGTAAGTCGCTTTGGACAAAAGCGTCTGCTAAATTCCCTACATGTAAATGTAAATGGTTTAATGGCTCTAATTATCATACTAAAAGGAAAACATGCATACCCCCACTTACATCATTGGTGGACTTAGACTATACATTGATTTTTAATGAACTTCCAACTTCAGGACATTGACCTACTTCCAACTTCAAAATTGTAGACATGAACCAATTGCTGTTGGTGGACTTAGACTATACATTGATTTTTAACGAACTTCAGGACATTTACCTACTTCCAACTTCCAAATCTACATATGTTGGCAACTTCCAGATTGCAACTTCCAACTTCCAGCTTCCAACTTCCAGATTGCAACTTCCAACTTCCAGCTTCCAACTTCCATTTCCAGCTTCCAGAATCCAACTTCCAACTTCCAAATCTACATATGTTCAATGGTGACACTCTGACAAAACTTCCAACTTCCAAATCTACATATGTTCAATGGTGACACTCTGACAAAACTTCCAACTTCCAAATCTACATATGTTGGCAACTTCCAGATTGCAACTTCCAACTTCCAGCTTCCAACTTCCAGATTGCAACTTCCAACTTCCAGCTTCCAACTTCCATTTCCAGCTTCCAGAATCCAACTTCCAACTTCCAAATCTACATATGTTCAATGGTGACACTCTGACAAAACTTCCAACTTCCAAATCTACATATGTTCAATGGTGACACTCTGACAAAACTTCCAACTTCCAAATCTACATATGTTCAATGGTGACACTCTGACAAAACTTCCAACTTCCAAATCTACATATGTTCAATGGTGACACTCTGACAAAACTTCCAACTTCCAAATCTACATATGTTCAATGGTGACACTGACAAAAATGAAAACTTCCAGATTGCAACTTCCAACTTCCAGCTTCCAACTTCCATTTCCAGCTTCCAGAATCCAACTTCCAACTTCCAAATCTACATATGTTCAATGGTGACACTCTGACAAAACTTCCAACTTCCAAATCTACATATGTTCAATGGTGACACTCTGACAAAACTTCCAACTTCCAGATTCGGTACCCCTCTCCTTTTTGGAAGCGGGGATTCCAACTTCCAACTTCCAAATCTACACATGTTCAATGGTGACACTCTGACAAAAATGACAACTTCCAGATTGCAACTTCCAACTTCCATTTCCAGCTTCCAACTTCCATTTCCAGAATCCAACTTCCAACTTCCAAATCTACATATGTTCAATGGTGACACTGACAAAAATGACAACTTCCAGATTGCAACTTCCAACTTCCAAATCTACATATGTTCAATGGTAACACTGACAAATTACAACTTCCAACTTCCAGATTCGGTACCCCTCTCCTTTTTGGAAGCGGGGCTAAACGATGACTGAGTTCTGAAAAGGAGCCATTTCCTCTGCAGGTGCGTTCACCATCCCTAACATAGCCCAGAGTCTTATTTTGGGGCATTTCTGTCTTTTCATTGTGGAATGGTAGACACTTCCAGATTGGGTAGGTCAAACTTTGAACCCTTATAACTTTGTGAAAGAAAGGCCTAGAGGCATGAGGCCAAGTGTTTTGGAAAGGTCTGAATGAGCTCTTCCCAGCATATGTCGTCATCAAGAGATGGCACTAGTTCTTGATATAGAAATCAAATTTGGAACACTTTGCAAAACGAAAAGTTAAATTGGACTCTGCAGGCGTGTTCGCCATCCCTGAAATAGCCCAGTGTCTTATTTTGGGGGCATTTCTGTTGTTTCATTGTGGAATGGTTTTCACTTCCACATTCGGTACCCCTCTCCTTTTGGAAGCGGGGCTAAACCATGACTGAGTTCTGAAAATGAGCCATTTCCTCTGCAGGCGCGTTCACCATCCCTAAAATAGCCCAGAGTCTTATTTTGGGGCATTTCTGTCTTTTCATTGTGGAACGGTAGACACTTCCAGATTGGGTACTCCGCTCATTTTGGAAGGCCTCACTTGACCTATTGACATTTGGGAAGCGTTCAACGGTGCCGCTCTGTCATCTTAAGAGGCTGAAGCTCCAAACTTATAGCCAAAGGAGAAGGTTGTTGGTGCTACAACATACCTCAAGTTCGGACAGAAAAGCCATTTCCTTGGCTTTTTACAGAGGGTGAAAGGTGCTTCCAAAAGGCAATATAAGTGAATGGGGAAAACCCTAACCTACTAATTTCGTGACCTTTCGAGATAGCGAGAGGTACCAAAACGCATACACGCGTCCCTCTTGTTCCCATGAACGACATATGCGACAGTCGGCCTTTTTCGCCCAACAGAAAAAAAATTCCTTATTAAGGTCACTTTTTCTATCAGAACTACTCAAAAGTGTAACCCCCAAGTGCTTCTCGCTCAGCATTTGGGCAAGAGACCAATTAAGAGACAGGAAGGTGTCAGCGCCCCGAGACTTGACAAGCTTGTCACAGGGTCTGACTGGGACCTCCACTCCGAATCTCAGCCCTCTGCGACCTCGGGGTCGCCAACCCTAACCCTAACCCCTCCCCCGATAGGTCAACTTTGAACCCTTATAACTTTGTGAAGGAAAGGCCTAGAGGAATGAGGCCAAGTGTTTTGGAAAGGTCTGAATGAGCTCTTTCCAGCACATGTCATCATCAATAGAAGGCACTATTTCTTGATATAGAAATTACATTTGGAACACTTTGTGAAACGAAAAGTTAAATTGGACTCTGCAGGCGTGTTCGCCATCCCTGAAATAGCCCAGTGTCTTAATTTGGGGCATTTATGTTGTTTCATTGTGGAATGGTTTTCACTTCCAGATTCGGTACCCCTCTCCTTTTGGAAGCGGGGCTAAACCATGACTGAGTTCTGAAAAGGAGCCATTCCCTCTGCAGGCGCGTTCACCCTCCCTGAAATAGCCCAGTGTCTTATTTTGGGACATTTCTGTTGTTTCATTGTGGAATGGTAGTCACTTCCAGATTGGGTACTCCGCTCTTTTTGGAAGGCCTCACTTGACCTATTGACATTTGGGAAGCGTTCAACGGTGCCGCTCTGCCATCTTAAGAGGCTGAAGCTCCAAACTTATAGCCAAAAGAGAAGGTTGTTGGTGCTACAACATACCTCAAGCTCAGACAGAAACATCTTTTCTTTGGCCTTTTACAGAGGGTGAAAGGTGCTTCCAAAAGGCAATTCTAAGTGATTGGGGAAAACCCTAACCTACTAATTTCGTGACCTTTCGAGATAGCGAGTGGTACCAAAATGCATACACGCGTCCCTCTTGTTCCCATGAATGACATATGCGACAGTCTGCCTTTTTCACCCAACAGAAAAAAAGAAATTCCTTGTTTAGTTTCACTTCCAGATTGGGTACTCCGCTCATTTTGGAAGGCCTCATTTGACCTATTGACATTTGGGAAGCGTTCAACGGTGCCGCTCTGCCATCTTAAGAGGCTGAAGCTCCAAACTTATAGCCAAAGGAGAAGGTTGTTGGTGCTACAACATACCTCAAGCTCAGACAGAAAAAGCTTTTCTTTGGCCTTTTACAGAGGGTGAAAGGTGCTTCCAAAAGGCAATTCTAAGTGATTGGGGAACCCTAACCTTCTAATTTTGTGACCTTTCGAGATAGCGAGTGCTACCAAAACGCATACACGCGTCCCTCTTGTTCCCATGAACGACATATGCGACAGTCGGCCTTTTTCACCCAACAGAAAAAAAATTCCCTGTTAAGGTCACTTTTTCCATCAGAACTACTCAGAAGTGTAACCCCCAAGTGCTTCTCGCTCAGCATTTGGGCAAGAGACCAATTAAGAGACAGGAAGGTGTCAGCGCCCCGAGACTTGACGAGCTGTTCACAGGGTCTGACTGGGACCTCCACTCCGAATCTCAGCCCTCTGCGACCTCAGGGTCGCCAACCCTAACCCTAACCCCTCCCCCGAAAAGTCAAACTTTGAACCCTTATAACTTTGTGAAAGAAAGGCCTAGAGGCATGAGGCCAAGTGTTTTGGAAAGGTCTGAATGAGCTCTTCCCAGCATATGTCGTCATCAAGAGATGGCACTAGTACTTGATATAGAAATCAAATTTGGAACACTTTGCGAAACGAAAAGTTAAATTGGACTCTGCAGGCGTGTTCGCCATCCCTGAAATAGCCCAGTGTCTTATTTTGGGGCATTTCTATTGTTTCATTGTGGAATGGTTTTCACTTCCAGATTCGGTACCCCTCTCCTTTTGGAAGCGGGGCTAAACCATGACTGAGTTCTGAAAAGGAGCCATTCCCTCTGCAGGCGTGTTCACCCTCCCTGAAATAGCCCAGTGTCTTATTTTGGGACATTTCTGTTGTTTCATTGTGGAATGGTAGTCACTTCCAGATTGGGTACTCCGCTCATTTTGGAAGCGGGGATTCAAACTTCCAACTTCCAAATATACATATGTTCAATGGTGACACTCTGACAGAACTTCCAACTTCCAGATTCGGTACCCCTCTCCTTTTTGGAAGCGGGGCTAAACGATGACTGAGTTCTGAAAAGGAGCCATTTCCTCTGCAGGCGCGTTCACCATCCCTAAAATAGCCCAGAGTCTTATTTTGGGGCATTTCTGTCTTTTCATTGTGGAACGGTAGACACTTCCAGATTGGGTACTCCGCTCATTTTGGAAGGCCTCACTTGACCTATTGACATTTGGGAAGCGTTCAACGGTGCCGCTCTGCCATCTTAAGAGGCTGAAGCTCCAAACTTATAGCCAAAAGAGAAGGTTGTTGGTGCTACAACATACCTCAAGCTCAGACAGAAACAGCTTTTCTTTGGCCTTTTACAGAGGGTGAAAGGTGCTTCCAAAAGGCAATATAAGTGAATGGGGAAAACGCTAACCTGCTCATTGTGTGACCTTTCGAGATAGCGAGAGGTTCCAAAACGCATTCACGTGTCCATCTTGTTCCCATGAACGACATATGCGACAGTCTGCCTTTTTCACCCAACAGAAAAAAAGAAATTCCTTGTTTAGTTTCACTTCCAGATTGGGTACTCCGCTCATTTTGGAAGGCCTCATTTGACCTATTGACATTTGGGAAGCGTTCAACGGTGCCGCTCTGCCATCTTAAGAGGCTGAAGCTCCAAACTTATAGCCAAAGGAGAAGGTTGTTGGTGCTACAACATACCTCAAGTTCGGACAGAAAAACCATTTCCTTGGCTTTTTACAGAGGGTGAAAGGTGCTTCCAAAAGGCAATATAAGTGATTGGGGAACCCTAACCTACTAAGTTCGTGACCTTTCGAGATAGCGAGAGGTTCCAAAACGCATTCACGTGTCCATCTTGTTCCCATGAACGACATATCCGACAGTCGGCCTTTTCCACCCAACAGAAAAAAAATTCCCTGTTAAGGTCACTTTTTCCATCAGAACTACTCAGAAGTGTAGCCCCCAAGTGCTTCTCGCTCAGCATTTGGTCAAGAGACCAATTAAGAGACAGGAAGGTGTCAGCGCCCCGAGACTTGACGAGCTGTTCACAGGGTCTGACTGGGACCTCCACTCCGAATCTCAGCCCTCTGGGACCTCAGGGTCGCCAACCCTAACCCTAACCCCTCCCCCGAAAGGTCAAACTTTGAACCCTTATAACTTTGTGAAGGAAAGGCCTAGAGGCATGAGGCCAAGTGTTTTGGAAAGGTCTGAATGAGCTCTTCCCAGCATATGTCGTCATCAAGAGATGGCACTAGTTCTTGATATAGAAATCAAATTTGGAACACTTTGCGAAACGAAAAGTTAAAGTGGACTCTGCAGGCGTGTTCGCCATCCCTGAAATAGCCCAGTGTCTTATTTTGGGGCATTTCTATTGTTTCATTGTGGAATGGTTTTCACTTCCAGATTCGGTACCCCTCTCCTTTTGGAAGCGGGGCTAAACCATGACTGAGTTCTGAAAAGGAGCCATTCCCTCTGCAGGCGCGTTCACCCTCCCTGAAATAGCCCAGTGTCTTATTTTGGGACATTTCTGTTGTTTCATTGTGGAATGGTAGTCACTTCCAGATTGGGTACTCCGCTCATTTTGGAAGCGGGGATTCAAACTTCCAACTTCCAAATATACATATGTTCAATGGTGACACTCTGACAGAACTTCCAACTTCCAGATTTGGTACCCCTCTCCTTTTTGGAAGCGGGGCTAAACGATGACTGAGTTCTGAAAAGGAGCCATTTCCTCTGCAGGCGCGTTCACCATCCCTGAAATAGCCCAGAGTCTTATTTTGGGGCATTTCTGTCTTTTCATTGTGGAACGGTAGACACTTCCAGATTGGGTACTCCGCTCATTTTGGAAGGCCTCACTTGACCTATTGACATTTGGGAAGCGTTCAACGGTGCCGCTCTGTCATCTTAAGAGGCTGAAGCTCCAAACTCATAGCCAAAGGAGAAGGTTGTTGGTGCTACAACATACCTCAAGTTCGGACAGAAAAACCATTTCCTTGGCTTTTTTCAGAGGGTGAAAGGTGCTTCCAAAAGGCAATATAAGTGAATGGGGAAAACGCTAACCTGCTCATTGTGTGACCTTTCGAGATAGCGAGAGGTTCCAAAACGCATTCACGTGTCAATCTTGTTCCCATGAACGACATATGCGACAGTCTGCCTTTTTCACCCAACAGAAAAAAAGAAATTCCTTGTTTAGTTTCACTTCCAGATTGGGTACTCCACTCATTTTGGAAGGCCTCATTTGACCTATTGACATTTGGGAAGCGTTCAACGGTGCCGCTCTGCCATCTTAAGAGTCTGAAGCTCCAAACTTATAGCCAAAGGAGAAGGTTGTTGGTGCTACAACATACCTCAAGTTCGGACAGAAAAACCATTTCCTTGGCTTTTTACAGAGGGTGAAAGGTGCTTCCAAAAGGCAATATAAGTGATTGGGGAACCCTAACCTACTAATTTCGTGACCTTTCGAGATAGCGAGAGGTTCCAAAACGCATTCACGTGTCCATCTTGTTCCCATGAACGACATATCCGACAGTCGGCCTTTTCCACCCAACAGAAAAAAAATTCCCTGTTAAGGTCACTTTTTCCATCAGAACTACTCAGAAGTGTAGCCCCCAAGTGCTTCTCGCTCAGCATTTGGTCAAGAGACCAATTAAGAGACAGGAAGGTGTCAGCGCCCCGAGACTTGACGAGCTGTTCACAGGGTCTGACTGGGACCTCCACTCCGAATCTCAGCCCTCTGCGACCTCGGGGTCGCCAACCCTAACCCTAACCCCTCCCCCGAAAAGTCAAACTTTGAACCCTTATAACTTTGTGAAAGAAAGGCCTAGAGGAATGAGGCCAAGTGTTTTGGAAAGGTCTGAATGAGCTCTTTCCAGCACATGTCATCATCAATAGAAGGCACTATTTCTTGATATAGAAATTACATTTGGAACACTTTGTGAAACGAAAAGTTAAATTGGACTCTGCAGGCATGTTCGCCATCCCTGAAATAGCCCAGTGTCTTATTTTGGGGCATTTCTGTTGTTTCATTGTGGAATGGTAGTCACTTCCAGATTCGGTAACCCCTCTCCTTTTGGAAGCGGGGATTCCAACTTCCAACTTCCAAATCTACACATGTTCAATGGTGACACTCTGACAAAAATTCCAACTTCAGAACATTTACCTACTTCCAACTTCCAAATCTACATATGTTCAATGGTGACACTCTGACAAAACTTCCAACTTCCAAATCTACATATGTTCAATGGTGACACTCTGACAAAACTTCCAACTTCCAAATCTACATATGTTCAATGGTGACACTCTGACAAAACTTCCAACTTCCAAATCTACATATGTTCAATGGTGACAACTTCCAGATTGCAACTTCCAACTTCCATTTCCAGCTTCCAACTTCCATTTCCAGCTTCCAGAACCAACTTCCAACTTCCAAATCTACATATGTTCAATGGTGACACTCTGACAGAACTTCCAACTTCCAGATTCGGTACCCCTCTCCTTTTTGGAAGCGGGGCTAAACGATGACTGAGTTCTGAAAAGGAGCCATTTCCTCTGCAGGTGCGTTCACCATCCCTAACATAGCCCAGAGTCTTATTTTGGGGCATTTCTGTCTTTTCATTGTGGAATGGTAGACACTTCCAGATTGGGTAGGTCAAACTTTGAACCCTTATAACTTTGTGAAAGAAAGGCCTAGAGGCATGAGGCCAAGTGTTTTGGAAAGGTCTGAATGAGCTCTTCCCAGCATATGACGTCATCAAGAGATGGCACTAGTTCTTGATATAGAAATCAAATTTGGAACACTTTGCGAAACGAAAAGTTAAATTGGACTCTGCAGGCGTGTTCGCCATCCCTGAAATAGCCCAGTGTCTTATTTTGGGGCATTTCTGTTGTTTCATTGTGGAATGGTTTTCACTTCCAGATTCGGTAACCCCTCTCCTTTTGGAGGAGATTCCAACTTCCAACTTCACATGTTCAATATTTATACTAACAGTTTTTTTTAAATGGATTATAAAGAAGATTGTTTTATATTCATGCTTTTGTTATTTTTGTTGTGTATGCAAAAAACGGGAAATAACGGGAGTGTCAGATAGGGACTCCTAGATGTTTAAACACTGGGTATTTATTGGTGTCTTTTGTTGGTTGTTATAGTCACTGGATTTTCTTTTCATGTTTTTTTCGTTAACGCAACAATCTTGACAATTGTTAAATGTGTGAGTGCATTGTCAGACTTTTGTTTGTACAAAGTTTTTGTTCTTTCAACTTTTATAGATTGTTGTTCAAGTGTCAGTACTACAGTTCACTAAGTCTTATCACTGAGTTTGTGTTAGATGGTTAACGACAAAATATGTAGGAAAAAAAATGGCATTCCTGATAACAGTGTTGTTCAATGGTGACACTCTGACAAAAATGACAACTTCCAACTTCAGGACATTTCTACTTCCAACTTCCAAATCTACACATGTTCAATGGTGACACTCTGACAAAAATGACAACTTCCAACTTCAGGACACATATAGCAACTTCCAACTTCCAAATTGTAGATATGAACCGATTGCTGAGTGTATGAATACATTTTGAATTAGCTTCCAAATCGCTGATGTTTGGTTTTAACATGGTACACTACTGCCCCTAGAGTTTTCCGAATTTTACTTCCAAATCCAGACATTCATTTTTTTCGACTCAGTGGTGCCCCCTTTTGCATGGGAGTTCGATTTTCCAAATTCCAAATTCAGCTTCCAACTTCCATCTTCCATCTTCCAACTTCCATTTACAACTTCCAGATTCCAACTTCCAAGTTCCGAATCTACATATGTTCAATGGTGGCACTTAGACAAAAATTCCAAAATGGACAGTGTACGGTGGGGGTGAATTTGGGCTTTCCAAATCGGCTATACAAACCCATGTTAAATCGGCTCCAAACCCTAACCCTAACCCTAACCCTAACCCTAACCCTAACCCTAACCCCATATAGAGAGCATTAGTTGCTTATTGTTTTCAAAAACCTAACCTAGCCAGTGCCACCACCCTCAAATCCCTCCTGTGGACTAAGGCCCCATATAGAGAGCATTAGTTGCTTATTGTTTTCAAAAACCTAACCTAGCCAGTGCCACCACCCTCAAATCCCTCCTGTGGACTAAGGCCCCATATAGAGAGCATTAGTTGCTTATTGTTTCCAAAAACCTAACCTAGCCAGTGCCACCACCCTCAAATCCCTCCTGTGGACTAAGGCCCCATATAGAGAGCATTAGTTGCTTATTGTTTTCAAAAACCTAACCCTAACCCTAACCCTAACCCTAACCCTAACCCCATATAGAGAGCATTAGTTGCTTATTGTTTTCAAAAACCTAACCCTAACCCTAACCCTAACCCTAACCCTAAACCCTAAACCCTAACCCTAACCCTAACCCTTACCTAACCCTAACCCTAACCTTAACCCCTAGCCCTAACCCTAACCCTTAACCATAACCCCTAATCCTAACCCTTAACCCCATCCCTAACCTTTACCCTAACCCTAACCACTCACTCTATCTTACCTAACCCTAACCCTCTAACCCTAACCCTTAACCCCATCCCTAACCTTTACCCTAACCCTAACCACTCACTCTATCTTACCTAACCATAACCCTCTAACCCTAACCCTTGCTCTGAGGGCCTCTCAGATCTATCTCTAACTAACCCCCTTGCCCTAACCCTAACCTTTCCCTTAAGCCTTTATTCCACCTTATCTAACCCTAACTCAACTCTAATCTATCTCTAAACACGGGAGTGTGGTCTGATGCCAATATGGGATCTGAGGCCTCTCAGATCCATCTCTGACTCTATACCCGAACATAACCACCAGTAACGTCTGTGGTTATTCATTTTCTTTTCATATCTGATTTTCTGAATATCATAGGAATTCGGAAACAGCGTCCGTCAGGTGGTTTGTGGCGACTCGGAACACGGCAGTCTTGTCCCTGACTTAATACGACGTTCCATTCCAGAGATACAGCAGACTGCATCTCCGCCTCAAGATCGAGCGTTTTAAGGTACTTCCGGTTCACGTAGAGCGTTGAGGTGGGTCCCATTGGATAGCGCGTACCTGATTTAGTGGGGGTAGAACCAACCTGGGTGTCTTTATGACCTATATAACTAAAGTTATTACCCAAAACGCGTTTAGGGGAGGGTTAATGCAAATAAACAATGCGTTGCATTCTGGGTAATCGTATCGCGAAATCACTCTCCTAGTGTTAATTCCTTAACGAAGTCACGAATCAAGATTCTGATTGGACAGGATGGATACCATTACCCATCAGAAGAATACAACACAATTTATGTTTAATCAATATTGAAACCGTTATTGAAGTTAACACCTGGAGATTAGACTATAACATGAATATGGAGTTTTTTCTAAAGCCATTCCTGGGGTCGTGCGGTGTATGTGGCACAGGATAAAGGCTTTTTAGCTTAACGTGTTGTTTAGCACCCTGCGCTGTATGGAGCTGACGTGGCTTCATCATCAGAACAGAGCTTCGGTCTTGATTGGCCAAACCAGAGCTACCTAGCGGTGTTAACAACTGGTTTGTGCTGATCAGGTGGTGAGTGTTACACACACACACAACCCTAACCCTAATTTTTATGTCACAAAATGTGGGTACCAATCGACTCCAAATGCTCCGAAACGTACTCCTATACACTTTCTGTGGGCACTGTTTTTGGAACACACTTTGGACTTAGAACAATTTTTGATTTTCCCCATTCGTTTCAATGGGGAAACTTTAAACGGCTATATCTCCGGAACCAAAGGTCATGGCGACTTCTAAGTGGGTGGCGTCAGACCTAATTCGTGGTCTCTGAACACGCCTGAGGTGGTCCCATGTCGATCCCCCTTTCCGTTCCGGAGATATGGCAAAAAAAAACAAAAAAAACGGCCGTATCTCCGGAACCGGAAGTCATGGAGACTTGGGGGTGGGCTCATTGTGATTTTTAGGCCTCATTTAGGGGGGGTAGAACTTGGTTTCATCCACATGGGATATTCCTATCTGAAGATATTCGCATGTGGGTAGGGGTACCCATTACCTCGCTGAGCCTGTAACCTAACCCTAACCCTAACCCTAACCCTAACCCTAACCCTAACCCTAACCCTAACCCTAACCCTAACCCTAACCCTAACCCTAACCCTAACCCTAACCCTAACCCTAACCCTAACCCTAACCCTAACCCTAACCCTAACCCTAACCCTAACCCTAACCCTAACCCTAACCCTAACCCTAACCCTAACCCTAACCCTAACCCTAACCCTAACCCTAACCCTAACCCTAACCCTAACCCTAACCCTAACCCTAACCCTAACCCTAACCCTAACCCTAACCCTAACCCTAACCCTAACCCTAACCCTAACCCTAACCCTAACCCTAACCCTAACCCTAACCCTAACCCTAACCCTAACCCTAACCCTAACCCTAACCCTAACCCTAACCCTAACCCTAACCCTAACCCTAACCCTAACCCTAACCCTAACCCTAACCCTAACCCTAACCCTAACCCTAACCCTAACCCTAACCCTAACCCTAACCCTAACCCTAACCCTAACCCTAACCCTAACCCTAACCCTAACCCTAACCCTAACCCTAACCCTAACCCTAACCCTAACCCTAACCCTAACCCTAACCCTAACCCTAACCCTAACCCTAACCCTAACCCTAACCCTAACCCTAACCCTAACCCTAACCCTAACCCTAACCCTAACCCTAACCCTAACCCTAACCCTAACCCTAACCCTAACCCTAACCCTAACCCTAACCCTAACCCTAACCCTAACCCTAACCCTAACCCTAACCCTAACCCTAACCCTAACCCTAACCCTAACCCTAACCCTAACCCTAACCCAAACCCTAACCCTAACCCTAACCCTAACCCTAACCCTAACCCTAACCCTAACCCTAACCCTAACCCTAACCCTAACCCTAACCCTAACCCTAACCCTAACCCTAACCCTAACCCTAACCCTAACCCTAACCCTAACCCTAACCCTAACCCTAACCCTAACCCTAATTAGGATCAGCTAGCCTAAGTTTATGATCGCCAAAGTAAAGCGGTAATATATAATTTCACCACTAGATGGCATACGCGCTCCATGTTAAAATCACCCATACTTGAGTAGTACTAGAGGGTCCCTGCCTGGAGGCATGTAATAGAGTTGGAAGTTGCAGTCCATATTCCGGAATCACTACCTGGCTGCCTACCCGACTTTGGGTGCTCTTTTCCCCGCAGACATTGAGTGTAAGGTCCCTGCCTGGACCATGGTCAAATACATGGAAGTTGAAGTCCATGTTCCGGAATATCACCTGGCAACCTACCCGAATTTGGGTGCTCATTTCCCCGCACACATTCGGGAGAGGGTCCCTGCCTGGATCTAACAGAGTTGGAAGTTGAAGTCCTCCCAAATATGACCTGGTTACTTACCTGAGTTTAGATGCTCATTTCCCCGCATACATTCGGGAGAGGCTCCCTGTCTGGATCTAAGTAATAAAGTTGGAAGTTGAAGTCCATGTTCCGGAATATCACCTGGCTACCTACCCGACTTTGGGTGCTCATTTCCCCGCACACATTCGGGAGAGGGTCCCTGCCTGGATCTAACAAAGTTGGAAGTTGAAGTCCTCCCAAATATGACCTGGTTACTTACCTGAGTTTAGATGCTCATTTCCCCGCATACATTCGGGAGAGGCTCCCTGTCTGGATCTAAGTAATAAAGTTGGAAGTTGAAGTCCATGTTCCGGAATATCACCTGGCTACCTACCCGACTTTGGGTGCTCATTTCCCCGCACACATTCGGGAGAGGGTCCCTGCCTGGATCTAACAGAGTTGGAAGTTGAAGTCCTCCCAAATATGACCTGGTTACTTACCTGAGTTTAGATGCTCATTTCCCCGCATACATTCGGGAGAGGGTCCCTGCCTGGATATAAGTAATAAAGTTGGAAGTTGAAGTCCATGTTCCGGAATATCACCTGGCTACCTACCCGAATTTGGGTGCTCATTTCCCCGCACACATTCGGGAGAGGGTCCCTGCCTGGATCTAACAGAGTTGGAAGTTGAAGTCCTCCCAAATATGACCTGGTTACTTACCTGAGTTTAGATGCTCATTTCCCCGCATACATTCGGGAGAGGGTCCCTGCCTGGATATAAGTAATAAAGTTGGAAGTTGAAGTCCATGTTCCGGAATATCACCTGGCTACCTACCCGAATTTGGGTGCTCATTTCCCCGCACACATTCGGGAGAGGGTCCCTGCCTGGATCTAACAGAGTTGGAAGTTGAAGTCCTCCCAAATATGACCTGGTTACTTACCTGAGTTTAGATGCTCATTTCCCCGCATACATTCGGGAGAGGGTCCCTGCCTGGATATAAGTAATAAAGTTGGAAGTTGAAGTCCATGTTCCGGAATATCACCTGGCTACCTACCCGAATTTGGGTGCTCATTTCCCCGCACACATTCGGGAGAGGGTCCCTGCCTGGATCTAACAGAGTTGGAAGTTGAAGTCCTCCCAAATATGACCTGGTTACTTACCTGAGTTTAGATGCTCATTTCCCCGCATACATTCGGGAGAGGGTCCCTGCCTGGATCTAAGTAATAAAGTTGGAAGTTGAAGTCCATGTTCCGGAATATCACCTGGCTACCTACCCGAATTTGGGTGCTCATTTCCCCGCACACATTCGGGAGAGGGTCCCTGCCTGGATCTAACAGAGTTGGAAGTTGAAGTCCTCCCAAATATGACCTGGTTACTTACCTGAGTTTAGATGCTCATTTCCCCGCATACATTCGGGAGAGGCTCCCTGCCTGGATCTAAGTAATAAAGTTGGAAGTTGAAGTCCATGTTCCGGAATATCACCTGGCTACCTACCCGACTTTGGGTGCTCATTTCCCCGCACACATTCGGGAGAGGGTCCCTGCCTGGATCTAACAGAGTTGGAAGTTGAAGTCCTCCCAAATATGACCTGGTTACTTACCTGAGTTTAGATGCTCATTTCCCCGCATACATTCGGGAGAGGCTCCCTGCCTGGATCTAAGTAATAAAGTTGGAAGTTGAAGTCCATGTTCCGGAATATCACCTGGCTACCTACCCGACTTTGGGTGCTCATTTCCCCGCACACATTCGGGAGAGGGTCCCTGCCTGGATCTAACAGAGTTGGAAGTTGAAGTCCTCCCAAATATGACCTGGTTACTTACCTGAGTTTAGATGCTCATTTCCCCGCATACATTCGGGAGAGGGCTCCCTGCCTGGATCTAAGTAATAAAGTTGGAAGTTGAAGTCCATGTTCCGGAATATCACCTGGCTACCTACCCGACTTTGGGTGCTCATTTCCCCGCACACATTCGGGAGAGGGTCCCTGCCTGGATCTAACAGAGTTGGAAGTTGAAGTCCTCCCAAATATGACCTGGTTACTTACCTGAGTTTAGATGCTCATTTCCCCGCATACATTCGGGAGAGGGCTCCCTGCCTGGATCTAAGTAATAAAGTTGGAAGTTGAAGTCCATGTTCCGGAATATCACCTGGCTACCTACCCGACTTTGGGTGCTCATTTCCCCGCACACATTCGGGAGAGGGTCCCTGCCTGGATCTAACAGAGTTGGAAGTTGAAGTCCTCCCAAATATGACCTGGTTACTTACCTGAGTTTAGATGCTCATTTCCCCGCATACATTCGGGAGAGGCTCCCTGCCTGGATCTAAGTAATAAAGTTGGAAGTTGAAGTCCATGTTCCGGAATATCACCTGGCTACCTACCCGACTTTGGGTGCTCATTTCCCCGCACACATTCGGGAGAGGGTCCCTGCCTGGATCTAACAGAGTTGGAAGTTGAAGTCCTCCCAAATATGACCTGGTTACTTACCTGAGTTTAGATGCTCATTTCCCCGCATACATTCGGGAGAGGGCTCCCTGCCTGGATCTAAGTAATAAAGTTGGAAGTTGAAGTCCATGTTCCGGAATATCACCTGGCTACCTACCCGACTTTGGGTGCTCATTTCCCCGCACACATTCGGGAGAGGGTCCCTGCCTGGATCTAACAGAGTTGGAAGTTGAAGTCCTCCCAAATATGACCTGGTTACTTACCTGAGTTTAGATGCTCATTTCCCCGCATACATTCGGGAGAGGCTCCCTGCCTGGATCTAAGTAATAAAGTTGGAAGTTGAAGTCCATGTTCCGGAATATCACCTGGCTACCTACCCGACTTTGGGTGCTCATTTCCCCGCACACATTCGGGAGAGGGTCCCTGCCTGGATCTAACAGAGTTGGAAGTTGAAGTCCTCCCAAATATGACCTGGTTACTTACCTGAGTTTAGATGCTCATTTCCCCGCATACATTCGGGAGAGGCTCCCTGTCTGGATCTAAGTAATAAAGTTGGAAGTTGAAGTCCATGTTCCGGAATATCACCTGGCTACCTACCCGACTTTGGGTGCTCATTTCCCCGCACACATTCGGGAGAGGGTCCCTGCCTGGATCTAACAGAGTTGGAAGTTGAAGTCCTCCCAAATATGACCTGGTTACTTACCTGAGTTTAGATGCTCATTTCCCCGCATACATTCGGGAGAGGCTCCCTGTCTGGATCTAAGTAATAAAGTTGGAAGTTGCAGTTCATGTTCCGGAATATCACCTGGCTACCTACCCGAATTTGGGTGCTCATTTCCCCGCACACATTCGGGAGAGGGTCCCTGCCTGGATCTAACAGAGTTGGAAGTTGAAGTCCTCCCAAATATGACCTGGTTACTTACCTGAGTTTAGATGCTCATTTCCCCGCATACATTCGGGAGAGGGTCCCTGCCTGGATCTAAGTAATAAAGTTGGAAGTTGAAGTCCATGTTCCGGAATATCACCTGGCTACCTACCCGACTTTGGGTGCTCATTTCCCCGCACACATTCGGGAGAGGGTCCCTGCCTGGATCTAACAGAGTTGGAAGTTGAAGTCCTCCCAAATATGACCTGGTTACTTACCTGAGTTTAGATGCTCATTTCCCCGCATACATTCGGGAGAGGCTCCCTGCCTGGATCTAAGTAATAAAGTTGGAAGTTGAAGTCCATGTTCCGGAATATCACCTGGCTACCTACCCGACTTTGGGTGCTCATTTCCCCGCACACATTCGGGAGAGGGTCCCTGCCTGGATCTAACAGAGTTGGAAGTTGAAGTCCTCCCAAATATGACCTGGTTACTTACCTGAGTTTAGATGCTCATTTCCCCGCATACATTCGGGAGAGGCTCCCTGCCTGGATCTAAGTAATAAAGTTGGAAGTTGAAGTCCATGTTCCGGAATATCACCTGGCTACCTACCCGACTTTGGGTGCTCATTTCCCCGCACACATTCGGGAGAGGGTCCCTGCCTGGATCTAACAGAGTTGGAAGTTGAAGTCCTCCCAAATATGACCTGGTTACTTACCTGAGTTTAGATGCTCATTTCCCCGCATACATTCGGGAGAGGCTCCCTGCCTGGATCTAAGTAATAAAGTTGGAAGTTGAAGTCCATGTTCCGGAATATCACCTGGCTACCTACCCGACTTTGGGTGCTCATTTCCCCGCACACATTCGGGAGAGGGTCCCTGCCTGGATCTAACAGAGTTGGAAGTTGAAGTCCTCCCAAATATGACCTGGTTACTTACCTGAGTTTAGATGCTCATTTCCCCGCATACATTCGGGAGAGGCTCCCTGTCTGGATCTAAGTAATAAAGTTGGAAGTTGAAGTCCATGTTCCGGAATATCACCTGGCTACCTACCCGACTTTGGGTGCTCATTTCCCCGCACACATTCGGGAGAGGGTCCCTGCCTGGATCTAACAGAGTTGGAAGTTGAAGTCCTCCCAAATATGACCTGGTTACTTACCTGAGTTTAGATGCTCATTTCCCCGCATACATTCGGGAGAGGCTCCCTGTCTGCATCTAAGTAATAAAGTTGGAAGTTGCAGTTCAAGTTCCGGAATATCACCTGGCTACCTACCCGACTTTGGGTGCTCATTTCCCCGCACACATTCGGGAGAGGGTCCCTGCCTGGATCTAACAGAGTTGGAAGTTGAAGTCCTCCCAAATATGACCTGGTTACTTACCTGAGTTTAGATGCTCATTTCCCCGCATACATTCGGGAGAGGCTCCCTGTCTGGATCTAAGTAATAAAGTTGGAAGTTGCAGTTCAAGTTCCGGAATATCACCTGGCTACCTACCCGAATTTGGGTGCTCATTTCCCCGCACACATTCGGGAGAGGGTCCCTGCCTGGATCTAACAGAGTTGGAAGTTGAAGTCCTCCCAAATATGACCTGGTTACTTACCTGAGTTTAGATGCTCATTTCCCCGCATACATTCGGGAGAGGGTCCCTGCCTGGATCTAAGTAATAAAGTTGGAAGTTGAAGTCCATGTTCCGGAATATCACCTGGCTACCTACCCGACTTTGGGTGCTCATTTCCCCGCACACATTCGGGAGAGGGTCCCTGCCTGGATCTAACAGAGTTGGAAGTTGAAGTCCTCCCAAATATGACCTGGTTACTTACCTGAGTTTAGATGCTCATTTCCCCGCATACATTCGGGAGAGGGTCCCTGCCTGGATCTAAGTAATAAAGTTGGAAGTTGAAGTCCATGTTCCGGAATATCACCTGGCTACCTACCCGACTTTGGGTGCTCATTTCCCCGCACACATTCGGGAGAGGGTCCCTGCCTGGATCTAACAGAGTTGGAAGTTGAAGTCCTCCCAAATATGACCTGGTTACTTACCTGAGTTTAGATGCTCATTTCCCCGCATACATTCGGGAGAGGCTCCCTGCCTGGATCTAAGTAATAAAGTTGGAAGTTGCAGTTCAAGTTCCGGAATATCACCTGGCTACCTACCCGAATTTGGGTGCTCATTTCCCCGCATACATTCGGGAGAGGGTCCCTGCCTGGATCTAAGTAATAAAGTTGGAAGTTGAAGTCCATGTTCCGGAATATCACCTGGCTACCTACCCGACTTTGGGTGCTCATTTCCCCCGCATACATTCGGGAGAGGGTCCCTGCCTGGATCTAAGTAATAAAGTTGGAAGTTGCAGTTCAAGTTCCGGAATATCACCTGTCTGGGGAAATTCTGACCCCTTGTGGCCGTCTACTGACATTACACTAACAATTTTCAAAAACTGGTAAAAAATAGTTAAACGTTATATTTTTTTAAACAAGTCACAAGTACAAACAACAAAAATATAGAAGTATCTCTTAATTTGTTTTGGTACATTTCTCTGAACCCTTAGGCCTTTATATGGAATTCCAGATTTTCTACTTGGAAGTGCGCGGAATTTAGAGGCATCCATTGACTTAACATTGGATGCGCCTGTTGCTTTCGCTAACCTTGGAATTGCAGTAGGTTTTGTGGAAATATTCCAACAAAAATACCAATATCTCCAAGATTGCTACACGCAATTCCGGAATTGGGATACCGTGTGCCTAACCCTAACCCTAACCCTAACCAGACCCCAGCCCTAGCCTAACCCTAACCGAACCCTAGGCTAACCCTAACCCTAACCCTAATTAGGATCAGCTAGCCTAAGTTTATGATCGCCAAAGTAAAGCGGTAATATATAATTTCACCACTAGATGGCATACGCGCTCCATGTTAAAATCACCCATACTTGAGTAGTACTAGAGGGTCCCTGCCTGGAGGCATGTAATAGAGTTGGAAGTTGCAGTCCATATTCCGGAATCACTACCTGGCTGCCTACCCGACTTTGGGTGCTCTTTTCCCCGCAGACATTGAGTGTAAGGTCCCTGCCTGGACCATGGTCAAATACATGGAAGTTGAAGTCCATGTTCCGGAATATCACCTGGCTACCTACCCGACTTTGGGTGCTCATTTCCCCGCACACATTCGGGAGAGGGTCCCTGCCTGGATCTAACAGAGTTGGAAGTTGAAGTCCTCCCAAATATGACCTGGTTACTTACCTGAGTTTAGATGCTCATTTCCCCGCATACATTCGGGAGAGGCTCCCTGCCTGGATCTAAGTAATAAAGTTGGAAGTTGAAGTCCATGTTCCGGAATATCACCTGGCTACCTACCCGACTTTGGGTGCTCATTTCCCCGCACACATTCGGGAGAGGGTCCCTGCCTGGATCTAACAGAGTTGGAAGTTGAAGTCCTCCCAAATATGACCTGGTTACTTACCTGAGTTTAGATGCTCATTTCCCCGCATACATTCGGGAGAGGCTCCCTGTCTGGATCTAAGTAATAAAGTTGGAAGTTGAAGTCCATGTTCCGGAATATCACCTGGCTACCTACCCGACTTTGGGTGCTCATTTCCCCGCACACATTCGGGAGAGGGTCCCTGCCTGGATCTAACAGAGTTGGAAGTTGAAGTCCTCCCAAATATGACCTGGTTACTTACCTGAGTTTAGATGCTCATTTCCCCGCATACATTCGGGAGAGGCTCCCTGCCTGGATCTAAGTAATAAAGTTGGAAGTTGAAGTCCATGTTCCGGAATATCACCTGGCTACCTACCCGACTTTGGGTGCTCATTTCCCCGCACACATTCGGGAGAGGGTCCCTGCCTGGATCTAACAGAGTTGGAAGTTGAAGTCCTCCCAAATATGACCTGGTTACTTACCTGAGTTTAGATGCTCATTTCCCCGCATACATTCGGGAGAGGCTCCCTGCCTGGATCTAAGTAATAAAGTTGGAAGTTGCAGTTCAAGTTCCGGAATATCACCTGGCTGCCTACCCGACTTTGGGTGCTCTTTTCCCCGCAGACATTGAGTGTAAGGTCCCTGCTTGGACCATGGTCAAATACATGGAAGTTGAAGTCCATGTTCCGGAACAAAACCTGAATGCCTACCCAGCTTTGGGTGCTCTTTTCCCCGCAGACATTGAGTGTAAGGTCCCTGCCTGGACCATGGTCAAATACATGGAAGTTGAAGTCCATGTTCCGGAATATCACCTGGCAACCTACCCGAATTTGGGTGCTCATTTCCCCGCACACATTCGGGAGAGGGTCCCTGCCTGGATCTAACAGAGTTGGAAGTTGAAGTCCTCCCAAATATGACCTGGTTACTTACCTGAGTTTAGATGCTCATTTCCCCGCATACATTCGGGAGAGGCTCCCTGTCTGGATCTAAGTAATAAAGTTGGAAGTTGAAGTCCATGTTCCGGAATATCACCTGGCTACCTACCCGAATTTGGGTGCTCATTTCCCCGCACACATTCGGTAGAGGGTCCCTGCCTGGAGGTATGTAATAGAGTTGGAAGCTCCCCCCCACCCCCTCCACACACCTGTTCACCAGCCGACCCCGGGTACCCACTCTTAAGCACCCCTCACCGGGCCACACAGTACTAATTCAAGCCCCCGCCGGAGCTCCGCAACCAGACCCATGGTGGTCCAACTTTGTACCCATGGTGGTCCATGTTGGAAGTTGCAGTTCAAGTTCCGGAATATCACCTGGAACAAGACCACCATGGGTACAAGGCCGGACCACCATGGGTAAAAAAACGGACCACCATAGGTACGGCTGCGGAGGTCGGCGGGAGGGCTGAATTAGTACTGTGTGGCCCAGTGAGGGGTGCTTAAGAGTGGGTACCCAGGTTCGGCTGGTGAACAGGTGTGTGGAGGGGGGTGGGGGGGAAGAGTGTAGGCCGCCTATGGGTGTGCTTTGCTGGGGTAAGTGTAGACTGTCGTGGGGGTGGGTGGGGGGGGGCAGGGGTCCCTGCCTGGAGGTAAGTCATAGAGTTGGAAGTTGCAGTCCATATTCCGGAACACTACCTAGCTGCCTACCCGACTTTGGGTGCTCATTTCCCCGCACACATTCGGGAGAGGGTCCCTGCCTGGAGGTAAGTAATAAAATTGAAAGTTGAAGTCCTCCCGAATATGACCTGGTTACTTACCTGAGTTTAGATGCTCATTTCCCCACATACATTCGGGAGAGGCTCCCTGCCTGGATCTAAGTAATAGAGTTGGAAGTTGAAGTTCAAGTTCCGGAATATCACCTGGCTACCTACCCGACTTTGGGTGCTCTTTTCCCCGCAGAGATTGAGTGTAAGGTCCCTGCCTGGACCATAGTCAAATACATGGAAGTTGAAGTCCATGTTCCGGAACAAAACCTGAATGCCTTCCCAGCTTTGGGTGCTCATTTCCCGGCACACATTCGGGAGAGGGTCCCTGCCTGGAGGTAAGTAATAAAATTGAAAGTTGAAGTCCTCCCGAATATGACCTGGTTACTTACCTGAGTTTAGATGCTCATTTCCCCACATACATTCGGGAGAGGCTCCCTGCCTGGATCTAAGTAATAGAGTTGGAAGTTGAAGTTCAAGTTCCGGAATATCACCTGGCTACCTACCCGACTTTGGGTGCTCTTTTCCCCGCAGAGATTGAGTGTAAGGTCCCTGCCTGGACCATAGTCAAATACATGGAAGTTGAAGTCCATGTTCCGGAACAAAACCTGAATGCCTTCCCAGCTTTGGGTGCTCATTTCCCGGCACACATTCGGGAGAGGGTCCCTGCCTGGAGGTAAGTAATAGAATTGGAAGTTGAAGTCCTACCGAATATGACCTGGTTACTTACCTGAGTTTAGGTGCTCATTTCCCCGCACACATTTGGGAGAGGGTCCCTGCCTGGATCTAAGTAATAGAGTTGGAAGTTGAAGTTCAAGTTCCAGAATATCACCTGGCTACCTACCCGACTTTGGGTATGGAAGTTGCAGTCCATATTCCGGAACACTACCTAGCTGCCTACCCGACTTTGGGTGCTCATTTCCCCGCACACATTCGGGAGAGGGTCCCTGCCTGGAGGTAAGTAATAAAATTGAAAGTTGAAGTCCTCCCGAATATGACCTGGTTACTTACCTGAGTTTAGATGCTCATTTCCCCACATACATTCGGGAGAGGCTCCCTGCCTGGATCTAAGTAATAAAGTTGGAAATTGAAGTCCATGTTCCGGAATATCACCTGGCTACCTACCCGACTTTGGGTGCTCATTTCCCCGCAGAGATTGAGTGTAAGGTCCCTGCCTGGACCATAGTCAAATACATGGAAGTTGAAGTCCATGTTCCGGAACAAAACCTGAATGCCTTCCCAGCTTTGGGTGCTCATTTCCCGGCACACATTCGGGAGAGGGTCCCTGCCTGGAGGTAAGTAATAGAATTGGAAGTTGAAGTCCTACCGAATATGACCTGGTTACTTACCTGAGTTTAGGTGCTCATTTCCCCGCACACATTTGGGAGAGGGTCCCTGCCTGGATCTAAGTAATAGAGATGGAAGTTGCAGTCCATATTCCGGAACACTACCTAGCTGCCTACCCGACTTTGGGTGCTCTTTCCCCGCAGACATTGAGTGTAAGGTCCCTGCCTGAACCATGGTCAAAAACATGGAAGTTGAAGTCCATGTTCCGGAACAAAACCTGAATGCCTACCCGACTTTGGGTGCCCTTTCCCCGCAGACATTGAGTGTAAGGTCCCTGCCTGGACCATGGTCAAAAACATGGAAGTTGAAGTCCATGTTCCGGAACAAAACCTGAATGCCTTCCCAGCTTTGGGTGCTCATTTCCCGGCACACATTCGGGAGAGGGTCCCTGCCTGGAGGTAAGTAATATAATTGAAAGTTGAAGTCCTCCCGAATATGACCTGGTTACTTACCTGAGTTTAGATGCTCATTTCCCCACATACATTCGGGAGAGGCTCCCTGCCTGGATCTAAGTAATAAAGTTGGAAATTGAAGTCCATGTTCCGGAATATCACCTGGCTACCTACCCGACTTTGGGTGCTCATTTCCCCGCAGAGATTGAGTGTAAGGTCCCTGCCTGGACCATAGTCAAATACATGGAAGTTGAAGTCCATGTTCCGGAACAAAACCTGAATGCCTTCCCAGCTTTGGGTGCTCATTTCCCGGCACACATTCGGGAGAGGGTCCCTGCCTGGAGGTAAGTAATAGAATTGGAAGTTGAAGTCCTACCGAATATGACCTGGTTACTTACCTGAGTTTAGGTGCTCATTTCCCCGCACACATTTGGGAGAGGGTCCCTGCCTGGATCTAAGTAATAGAGATGGAAGTTGCAGTCCATATTCCGGAATCACTACCTAGCTGCCTACCCGACTTTGGGTGCTCTTTTCCCCGCAGACATTGAGTGTAAGGTCCCTGCCTGGACCATAGTCAAATACATGGAAGTTGAAGTCCATGTTCCGGAACAAAACCTGGCTACCTATCCGAATTTGGGTGCTCATTTCCCCGCTGACATTTGGTAGAGGGTCCCTGCCTGGAGGTATGTAATAGAGTTGGAAGTTGCCGTTCAAGTTCCGGAATATCAACTGGCTAAACTCAAATTAGGAGGCGTGGTCTGTATGAGTAGCAAGATGACGTAGGTGAGCTAAGGCTATAACTACTACCGTCTCTCCATTCAAATTCATACACGCGGCAAGAATCGACATTCATGAGATTGAGACAGAGACCAGGACAGCCAAATCCCGCCAATTTAACCAGACCTTGGGTTGTCTCGAATATGGAAGACGTAAGTAGAGTTCTTGGAAGTTGATTGTTTCACAGTTGCATGTTTATGTCTGGACAGGTACCCAGAACACCTGAGGATAAAGAGGACCAAAAGACGTATGCTGAACTTAAACCATGTTCTTTACAGTATTTAGAGGATGAACAGGATGAGGAGACAGCAGATGAGGGTGACCGGTTCTTTCAGATCATTCCATCTTACCAGGAGCCCATGTCCCACATATTACAGCCGGTAAGTAGAATTCATGGATGTTGCTTTGTCAGAATTGAACCTCTTATTAAAGTGTGCTTTAACCAGACCTTGGGTTGTCTCGAATATGGAAGACGTAAGTAGAGTTCTTGGAAGTTGATTGTTTCACAGTTGCATGTTTATGTCTGTACAGGTACCCAGAACACCTGAGGATAAAGAGGACCAAAAGACGTATGCTGAACTTAAACCATGTTCTTTACAGTATTTAGAGGATGAACAGGATGAGGAGACAGCAGATGAGGGTGACCGGTTCTCTCAGATCATTCCATCTTACCAGGAGCCCATGTCCCACATATTACAGCCGGTAAGTAGAATTCATGGATGTTGCTTTGTCAGAATTGAACCTCTTATTAAAGTGTGCTTTAGTTGCTAATCATTTATATTTTATTTAGGTTGAGAGTACAATTACTGACAGCGACCAAGAGATGGATGCACTTGAGAACATTCTGAAAAGCACAGATTTCTCTCAGCTTCTGCAGAAACGAAAAACATCTCAGCAGCACCTGCGAAGACAGATAAAGAAAAAGATCCATCAGAAGGCTCACAAGATTCAGAAAAGAAGTGAGGAGAATAGAAAGAGCAGGAGCAAGAAGGAACAAAAGGGAAAGAATGAGAAGAAAGTAACAGTAACGAAGAAGCTTCCCTCTGGCAAACAGCATCCTGCCACAACCTCTAGAAAGGCAAGTTATGACCTGTAGAGGTAATTGATTGACTTCACTTGGGTTGCTGCTTAATAGTTGACCTCTTAATCTTTACAGGGTTGTAGGAGAACTTTGTACTTTTCACCAGAATTCCTAGCCATGCTCAGGCTGGCCTTCCAATTTGACATCCAGAAAAAGATCATCAGGATACGGAGTATTGAAAACACCCTTAACAAAAACCCAGCACTTCGTGGAATGTGCAGAAAGATGGATCTATCTGTTGAAAATGTTCGTACCAGACTTCGAATGATGGTTAAAGATCAAGATTGATGTAAACTGTACACATATTTCATTCATTAAAACGTTTGAATGGTGATTGCTGAAGTAGTCATGTCTTTAATTCACCTTTGCAACCATAAAGCTAAACCATAAAGGCTATAAGATGTACTAGATTGTGTAGCTTTTCTGGATGTTCATTCATGTAGTTGATATGGAACATTGTGTAGTTTTTTTGGTGGTTCATGTACATCTTTTGAAACATTGCGGAGCTTTCTGGAAGTTTACGTAGATGTTGTGGAATATTGTGTAGTTTCTCCGGAAGTTCATGTAGTTGTTTTGGAACACTGCTTAACTTAATTGGTGAACCTAATTGGCCCATTTCAATTACAAGGCGTGCCAAATCATCTGTATAAATAGCAAGGTTTGGCACTTGATCACTCCTTTCCACAACTGCGACCATGAAGGTAAGGACATATCTTACTGCATCTCCTTTTCTGAAAGCACATGTTGCTCTCTTGGAATGTAGCATAGATTTCCTGGATGTTCATGTAATTTTTTGGAACACTGTGTAGCTTTCCTGGATGTTCATGTAAGTCTTTTCGAAAACTGTGTAGCTTTCCGGAATGTTCATTTAATTGTTTTTGGAACACTGTGTAGCTTCCCTGGATGTTCATGTTGTTGTTGTGGACTGTTGTGAAGCTTTTCTGGAAGTTCATGTAGTAGGTTTGGAACATTGCGTAGCTTTTCTGGAAGTTTGTGTAGTTAATTTGGAATATTGCCTAGTTTTGCTGGAAATTCATGTTACTCTTGTGGAATATTGTGTAGCTTTTCTGAAAGATAGTTATTGGGAATTGAAAAGCTAAAATAAAGGTCACATCTAAAAGTCACATATATTTCTGTCTCTGTTATACCTGATTAATAATAGCAAAAGAAGAAGTGTCCAAAGTGCCCTGATTCCCTAGTAAACCTTTCCCGTCACCTGCGTGATGTTCACCAAATTGATGATCCAAAAGAAAGAAGGCTTCATGTTAGTGCAAGATCTCGACGTTACAGTGGGACGCTGCGCTGCCCATTACCCAACTGCACGGACAAGTGTTATACACGGCTGGACAAGCATCTGATGGGGATCCATAAGCAACAGGTTTTACTTTTACAAATGATCATATGTTATTGGGAAGATGTATTTTGCTACATTAAAACAATTTGAAACGCAATATTTTAACAGGGTGCACGTCTAAAAGAGATGCTAACGAAGGCCAAAAGAAGAGCCATTCACCAGGAGCTCCAGGCTATGAAGAGGGCCCCAGGTCAAACTGCACAACCACCAGCACCAGCACCTCCGAACCCAACAATTGCACATCTAGCAAATGAAATAAATAGCCTCAAGCAAGATGTATCGATGCTTCAGAAGGAGGTCAACTACCTCAAGACCCTTTGCTCCACAACTCCACAACAGCCCTCCTTGCGACCCCCTAGACCAAAAAAACAATCAACACCACTCCTTCCTGAACCCACATCACTGGCCTCGCCCAGCATGCTCCAGCCTTCGTCAGCAACAGCTCCATCGCAGTCCCCTCTTCCTAGCCCGCCAGGACTTAGAAAAAGGATTCCCCTGCCTAATCTGGGTAAGTTCATGAAAGTGCTTGTTTGGAAATTTAGGGGTTAACCAAAATGTGTATACTTTTGGGCCTAGGGATAGCCCCATGTTGCTGCTTCTCTACTAAGGGTTGACAGGGAAGGACTAGGAGCAGAAGGTACTCAATTAGGAAATGGGTATCCCACATGCTGTCTTATTGTTGAATACCCATTTTTCAGATAATGTTCTGGACAAATTTGAAGCCAGCCTCATTGGGCCTAACCAGTCCCAACAGGCAATTAGGAACATCAAACAAAGGAGGAGTTATGTGAAGGAATTCCTCATTTTTATGTCTGGAGACAAGGGGGACATCAACAAGACCTTCAATTTTCTCAATGATATGCAAAACCTGAATAGGTGTGTTTTCACTGTTCTCTTCAATATGAATACACATGAATACACATGAATACACTAATACTTTAAAGATTTCAAAATGCAGTCCACATTTGAAGTGCTTATATATTGCTTTCCATTTTTTTCTTCTCAAGATACCTGACACGTCTGAATGGTAGACTGAAGGCAACCAGTCAGGTGCATATCATTTTGGATATTGAGGCCTTCTTTAAATTTCTCAAACTGCAGACTTGTAGGCTCACTCCAAAAAAGATTGCCTGCATTTTAGAAAAGCTCGCCTTATGGAAAAAATGCTTAGGGCCCCGAGTTGTGGTTCAAAGACAAGAGTATCGGAGGCTTAAATGTGGTAAGTTTGAATGAAAAGAGTTGCTGATAAGAGGTATGCTGGTCTCAACATGGTGTACTGGTCTCAACATGGTGTACCTTTTTTCTCTTACAGCAAAACTCATACCAGCTGAACACCTCCTTGCCTTCATCCAGCAAACTGTGGTCAGGCTGCCTCAAGCACTGCAAGAACTAACTGAGGACCCAGCCAGTCTTGTTTTGCAGGCCAGAGTGGTAGGGTTGTTGGTGGGGGGCATGGCTTCCACCACGGGGCACAGGAAGTGCATATTCATGGGCATGACTGAAGGGAATGTGCAGAGGGCAGAAGCTTATAAAAGCACTTTTACCATTACAGTGAGTATATCAAATGCGGCAAATGCATTCATGTAAAGTTATTGCAACCTGTCTGGTAGTTTGTCTTTTCTAATGCTTGTCCATTTTCTCAGGTACCTTTGCATAAAACGGCCAAGACCTTTGGTGCTGGCAAGGTCTGTATTCGAAAAGACCTCTTCCAACTTCTCCGGGACTTCTGTGAAGTAAGACCCAGCCTACCAGGCTACGACAAGGCACCAGAGACCTTATTTTTTAACTCCTCAGGCAATGAATTGACACGGATGGGAGTATTTGTAGGATGTGCATGGAAGGACTGTGGACTCCCAGGCTCACCCACGATCACAGACATCCGCACTGCGATTTCCACTCATGTATGTTCCTATCAACTTTACCAAAAAGCTGATATTTTTTCTGATATTTGCTATATCTATAAAGCTCTTTCTCTCCCACAGACTGATGTGGTACTTCCTTTCGAGGAGAGAGCAAAAGTGTCCCAAGCCATGGCACATGATTTGCAGACGGCAAGAAAATTTTATGTGCCTGAGGCAACTGCACAGCAGGCCAGAGGAACAGCATTGAACATTCTGAAGTCCCTAATGACCTCAGTCAACCAGACAAGTGAGTCTCATTTCTGGTGTTTTCTTGATTTTGTAACCATTGCCATGATGTCTTCTAAGTGGCTGATGAATTGTACAGAAAAACAGCTCCCTCGCCATGATATGCCAGAGGAGCCCATGCAGACCGTGGAGGAGGCAGATCAGCAGGGTCAGACACAGGCGCAGGGAATACTAAAAGATGATTTAGAGGTGTCTACCTCTTCAGATGACTCTGAGGATGAGGAGGGGAAGACAATGGACCAGGAGACATTGGCAGAGTCAGAGGTGTCGGAGTCTGCAGACTCAAGCGACTTTGAGGACGAGGGTCAGGTGAAGGAGGTAATGGTGCAGGGCCAGGAGCAAGCGCAGTCTGAGTCCTGTAGCTCTGAGCCTGACTCCAGTGAGTCAAGTGAAGAGAGCCAGGACTCAGGGGAGTCAGGGGAACCAGGGGAGGTAAGCAGATCAAGGAACTCAAACAACATACAAGATTAAGGTCTAATATGCTATTAATATAGTTTCATTTACAATTTTGTTTCAGATTTTTCTTTCAATTGTATGGTTAGCAATATCAACCCATGTATGTTTCTGTGAACTTTACCAAAGAGCTGATGATCTATAAAACTCATTCTCTCCCACAGACAGAAGTGGCACTTCCCTCTGAGGAAAGCGAGAAGGTCTCTCAAAAAACACCTGAATGGCCACCACGAATCAAGCTGGATATATTGAGGGCTCTAATAGAATCTTTCACACCAGGTACAAGTGGGTCTCATTTTTGGTGTTTTCTTTCTTTTGTAACCATTGTCATGATGTTTTCTAAGTGTCTGATGAATTGTACAGACAAACAGACCATGGAGGAGACAGGTCAGCAGGAGAGACAGGATGAGGGGATACCTGAGAAGGCAATGGAGCTGGACCACGAGACATCGGCAGACTATGAAGCTGAGGGGTCAGGTCAGCAGGAGACACAGGATGAGGGGATACTTGAGAAGGCAATGGAGCTGGACCATGAGACATTGGCAGACACTGAAGCTGAGGGGTCAAGGGACTTAAGTGACTCAGAGGAGGGTCAGATGAAGACTGGGAATCAGGGCCAGGAGGAAGAGTCAGAGTCCGAGTATGAGTCTGAAGACTCAAGCGCCGAGAGTAGCTCTGAGTCTGCGGACTCGAGCGAGTCAGATTCTGAGTCCCAGAGTCCCACTGTTACTACCACAATGGTAGGAGGAAATTATGTGTGTTAAAACATTAAAAAGTTGTTGTTTTCATTAAAAAGTGCAACTAAAAGCATGGAATTTGAAGTCGAATTTCTGGAATGTCAATTGAGTGCCTACACCTGACATTGTGTGCTACTTAGCCCTTAAATATTCTGTAGACAGTCCCTGCCTGGACCATAGTCAAATACATGGAAGTTTAAGTCCATGTTCCGGAATATCACCTGGCTACCTACCCGAATTTGGGTGCTCATTTCCCCGCATACATTCGGGAGAGGGTCCCTGCCTGGATCTAACAGAGTTGGAAGTTGAAGTCCTCCCAAATATGACCTGGTTACTTACCTGAGTTTAGATGCTCATTTCCCCGCATACATTCGGGAGAGGCTCCCTGTCTGGATCTAAGTAATAAAGTTGGAAGTTGCAGTTCAAGTTCCGGAATATCACCTGGCTACCTACCCGAATTTGGGTGCTCATTTCCCCGCATACATTCGGGAGAGGGTCCCTGCCTGGATCTAAGTAATAAAGTTGGAAGTTGAAGTCCATGTTCCGGAATATCACCTGGCTACCTACCCGACTTTGGGTGCTCATTTCCCCGCACACATTCGGGAGAGGGTCCCTGCCTGGATCTAACAGAGTTGGAAGTTGAAGTCCTCCCAAATATGACCTGGTTACTTACCTGAGTTTAGATGCTCATTTCCCCGCATACATTCGGGAGAGGGTCCCTGCCTGGATCTAAGTAATAAAGTTGGAAGTTGAAGTCCATGTTCCGGAATATCACCTGGCTACCTACCCGACTTTGGGTGCTCATTTCCCCGCACACATTCGGGAGAGGGTCCCTGCCTGGATCTAACAGAGTTGGAAGTTGAAGTCCTCCCAAATATGACCTGGTTACTTACCTGAGTTTAGATGCTCATTTCCCCGCATACATTCGGGAGAGGCTCCCTGTCTGGATCTAAGTAATAAAGTTGGAAGTTGAAGTCCATGTTCCGGAATATCACCTGGCTACCTACCCGACTTTGGGTGCTCATTTCCCCGCACACATTCGGGAGAGGGTCCCTGCCTGGATCTAACAGAGTTGGAAGTTGAAGTCCTCCCAAATATGACCTGGTTACTTACCTGAGTTTAGATGCTCATTTCCCCGCATACATTCGGGAGAGGCTCCCTGTCTGGATCTAAGTAATAAAGTTGGAAGTTGCAGTTCAAGTTCCGGAATATCACCTGGCTACCTACCCGAATTTGGGTGCTCATTTCCCCGCACACATTCGGGAGAGGGTCCCTGCCTGGATCTAACAGAGTTGGAAGTTGAAGTCCTCCCAAATATGACCTGGTTACTTACCTGAGTTTAGATGCTCATTTCCCCGCATACATTCGGGAGAGGGTCCCTGCCTGGATCTAAGTAATAAAGTTGGAAGTTGAAGTCCATGTTCCGGAATATCACCTGGCTACCTACCCGACTTTGGGTGCTCATTTCCCCGCACACATTCGGGAGAGGGTCCCTGCCTGGATCTAACAGAGTTGGAAGTTGAAGTCCTCCCAAATATGACCTGGTTACTTACCTGAGTTTAGATGCTCATTTCCCCGCATACATTCGGGAGAGGGTCCCTGCCTGGATCTAAGTAATAAAGTTGGAAGTTGAAGTCCATGTTCCGGAATATCACCTGGCTACCTACCCGACTTTGGGTGCTCATTTCCCCGCACACATTCGGGAGAGGGTCCCTGCCTGGATCTAACAGAGTTGGAAGTTGAAGTCCTCCCAAATATGACCTGGTTACTTACCTGAGTTTAGATGCTCATTTCCCCGCATACATTCGGGAGAGGGTCCCTGCCTGGATCTAAGTAATAAAGTTGGAAGTTGAAGTCCATGTTCCGGAATATCACCTGGCTACCTACCCGACTTTGGGTGCTCATTTCCCCGCACACATTCGGGAGAGGGTCCCTGCCTGGATCTAACAGAGTTGGAAGTTGAAGTCCTCCCAAATATGACCTGGTTACTTACCTGAGTTTAGATGCTCATTTCCCCGCATACATTCGGGAGAGGGCTCCCTGACCTGGATCTAAGTAATAAAGTTGGAAGTTGAAGTCCATGTTCCGGAATATCACCTGGCTACCTACCCGACTTTGGGTGCTCATTTCCCCGCACACATTCGGGAGAGGGTCCCTGCCTGGATCTAACAGAGTTGGAAGTTGAAGTCCTCCCAAATATGACCTGGTTACTTACCTGAGTTTAGATGCTCATTTCCCCGCATACATTCGGGAGAGGCTCCCTGCCTGGATCTAAGTAATAAAGTTGGAAGTTGAAGTCCATGTTCCGGAATATCACCTGGCTACCTACCCGACTTTGGGTGCTCATTTCCCCGCACACATTCGGGAGAGGGTCCCTGCCTGGATCTAACAGAGTTGGAAGTTGAAGTCCTCCCAAATATGACCTGGTTACTTACCTGAGTTTAGATGCTCATTTCCCCGCATACATTCGGGAGAGGCTCCCTGCCTGGATCTAAGTAATAAAGTTGGAAGTTGAAGTCCATGTTCCGGAATATCACCTGGCTACCTACCCGAATTTGGGTGCTCATTTCCCCGCATACATTCGGGAGAGGGTCCCTGCCTGGATCTAACAGAGTTGGAAGTTGAAGTCCTCCCAAATATGACCTGGTTACTTACCTGAGTTTAGATGCTCATTTCCCCGCATACATTCGGGAGAGGCTCCCTGTCTGGATCTAAGTAATAAAGTTGGAAGTTGCAGTTCAAGTTCCGGAATATCACCTGGCTGCCTACCCGACTTTGGGTGCTCTTTTCCCCGCAGACATTGAGTGTAAGGTCCCTGCTTGGACCATGGTCAAATACATGGAAGTTGAAGTCCATGTTCCGGAACAAAACCTGAATGCCTACCCAGCTTTGGGTGCTCTTTTCCCCGCAGACCTTTAGTGGAAGGTCCCTGTCTGGACCATGGTAAAAAACATGTAAGTTGAAGTCTATGTTGCGTAACACTACCTGGCTGCCTACCCGACTTTGGGTGCTCTTTTCCCCGCAGACATTTAGTGTAAGGTCCCTGCCTGGACCATGGTCAAATACATGGAAGTTGAAGTCCATGTTCCGGAATATCACCTGGCTACCTACCCGAATTTGGGTGCTCATTTCCCCGCATACATTCGGGAGAGGGTCCCTGCCTGGATCTAAGTAATAAAGTTGGAAGTTGAAGTCCATGTTCCGGAATATCACCTGGCTACCTACCCGACTTTGGGTGCTCATTTCCCCGCACACATTCGGGAGAGGGTCCCTGCCTGGATCTAACAGAGTTGGAAGTTGAAGTCCTCCCAAATATGACCTGGTTACTTACCTGAGTTTAGATGCTCATTTCCCCGCATACATTCGGGAGAGGGTCCCTGCCTGGATCTAAGTAATAAAGTTGGAAGTTGAAGTCCATGTTCCGGAATATCACCTGGCTACCTACCCGACTTTGGGTGCTCATTTCCCCGCACACATTCGGGAGAGGGTCCCTGCCTGGATCTAACAGAGTTGGAAGTTGAAGTCCTCCCAAATATGACCTGGTTACTTACCTGAGTTTAGATGCTCATTTCCCCGCATACATTCGGGAGAGGCTCCCTGCCTGGATCTAAGTAATAAAGTTGGAAGTTGCAGTTCAAGTTCCGGAATATCACCTGGCTACCTACCCGAATTTGGGTGCTCATTTCCCCGCATACATTCGGGAGAGGGTCCCTGCCTGGATCTAAGTAATAAAGTTGGAAGTTGAAGTCCATGTTCCGGAATATCACCTGGCTACCTACCCGACTTTGGGTGCTCATTTCCCCGCATACATTCGGGAGAGGGTCCCTGCCTGGATCTAAGTAATAAAGTTGGAAGTTGCAGTTCAAGTTCCGGAATATCACCTGTCTGGGGAAATTCTGACCCCTTGTGGCCGTCTACTGACATTACACTAACAATTTTCAAAAACTGGTAAAAAATAGTTAAACGTTATATTTTTTTAAACAAGTCACAAGTACAAACAACAAAAATATAGAAGTATCTCTTAATTTGTTTTGGTACATTTCTCTGAACCCTTAGGCCTTTATATGGAATTCCAGATTTTCTACTTGGAAGTGCGCGGAATTTAGAGGCATCCATTGACTTAACATTGGATGCGCCTGTTGCTTTCGCTAACCTTGGAATTGCAGTAGGTTTTGTGGAAATATTCCAACAAAAATACCAATATCTCCAAGATTGCTACACGCAATTCCGGAATTGGGATACCGTGTGCCTAACCCTAACCCTAACCCTAACCCTAACCCTAACCCTAACCCTAACCCTAACCCTAACCCTAACCCTAACCCTAACCCTAACCCTAACCCTAACCCTAACCCTGTAACCTAACCCTAACCCTAACCCTAACCCTAACCCTAATTAGGATCAGCTAGCCTAAGTTTATGATCGCCAAAGTAAAGCGGTAATATATAATTTCACCACTAGATGGCATACGCGCTCCATGTTAAAATCACCCATACTTGAGTAGTACTAGAGGGTCCCTGCCTGGAGGCATGTAATAGAGTTGGAAGTTGCAGTCCATATTCCGGAATCATTACCTGGCTGCCTACCCGACTTTGGGTGCTCTTTTCCCCGCAGACATTGAGTGTAAGGTCCCTGCCTGGACCATGGTCAAATACATGGAAGTTGAAGTCCATGTTCCGGAATATCACCTGGCAACCTACCCGAATTTGGGTGCTCATTTCCCCGCACACATTCGGGAGAGGGTCCCTGCCTGGATCTAACAGAGTTGGAAGTTGAAGTCCTCCCAAATATGACCTGGTTACTTACCTGAGTTTAGATGCTCATTTCCCCGCATACATTCGGGAGAGGCTCCCTGCCTGGATCTAAGTAATAAAGTTGGAAGTTGAAGTCCATGTTCCGGAATATCACCTGGCTACCTACCCGACTTTGGGTGCTCATTTCCCCGCACACATTCGGGAGAGGGTCCCTGCCTGGATCTAACAGAGTTGGAAGTTGAAGTCCTCCCAAATATGACCTGGTTACTTACCTGAGTTTAGATGCTCATTTCCCCGCATACATTCGGGAGAGGCTCCCTGTCTGGATCTAAGTAATAAAGTTGGAAGTTGAAGTCCATGTTCCGGAATATCACCTGGCTACCTACCCGACTTTGGGTGCTCATTTCCCCGCACACATTCGGGAGAGGGTCCCTGCCTGGATCTAACAGAGTTGGAAGTTGAAGTCCTCCCAAATATGACCTGGTTACTTACCTGAGTTTAGATGCTCATTTCCCCGCATACATTCGGGAGAGGGTCCCTGCCTGGATCTAAGTAATAAAGTTGGAAGTTGAAGTCCATGTTCCGGAATATCACCTGGCTACCTACCCGACTTTGGGTGCTCATTTCCCCGCACACATTCGGGAGAGGGTCCCTGCCTGGATCTAACAGAGTTGGAAGTTGAAGTCCTCCCAAATATGACCTGGTTACTTACCTGAGTTTAGATGCTCATTTCCCCGCATACATTCGGGAGAGGCTCCCTGCCTGGATCTAAGTAATAAAGTTGGAAGTTGCAGTTCAAGTTCCGGAATATCACCTGGCTGCCTACCCGACTTTGGGTGCTCTTTTCCCCGCAGACATTGAGTGTAAGGTCCCTGCTTGGACCATGGTCAAATACATGGAAGTTGAAGTCCATGTTCCGGAACAAAACCTGAATGCCTACCCAGCTTTGGGTGCTCTTTTCCCCGCAGACATTGAGTGTAAGGTCCCTGCCTGGACCATGGTCAAATACATGGAAGTTGAAGTCCATGTTCCGGAATATCACCTGGCAACCTACCCGAATTTGGGTGCTCATTTCCCCGCACACATTCGGGAGAGGGTCCCTGCCTGGATCTAACAGAGTTGGAAGTTGAAGTCCTCCCAAATATGACCTGGTTACTTACCTGAGTTTAGATGCTCATTTCCCCGCATACATTCGGGAGAGGCTCCCTGTCTGGATCTAAGTAATAAAGTTGGAAGTTGAAGTCCATGTTCCGGAATATCACCTGGCTACCTACCCGAATTTGGGTGCTCATTTCCCCGCACACATTCGGTAGAGGGTCCCTGCCTGGAGGTATGTAATAGAGTTGGAAGCTCCCCCCCACCCCCTCCACACACCTGTTCACCAGCCGACCCCGGGTACCCACTCTTAAGCACCCCTCACCGGGCCACACAGTACTAATTCAAGCCCCCGCCGGAGCTCCGCAACCAGACCCATGGTGGTCCAACTTTGTACCCATGGTGGTCCATGTTGGAAGTTGCAGTTCAAGTTCCGGAATATCACCTGGAACAAGACCACCATGGGTACAAGGCCGGACCACCATGGGTAAAAAAACGGACCACCATAGGTACGGCTGCGGAGGTCAGCGGGAGGGCTGAATTAGTACTGTGTGGCCCAGTGAGGGGTGCTTAAGAGTGGGTACCCAGGTTCGGCTGGTGAACAGGTGTGTGGAGGGGGGTGGGGGGGAAGAGTGTAGGCCGCCTATGGGTGTGCTTTGCTGGGGTAAGTGTAGACTGTCGTGGGGGTGGGTGGGGGGGGCAGGGGTCCCTGCCTGGAGGTAAGTCATAGAGTTGGAAGTTGCAGTCCATATTCCGGAACACTACCTAGCTGCCTACCCGACTTTGGGTGCTCATTTCCCCGCACACATTCGGGAGAGGGTCCCTGCCTGGAGGTAAGTAATAAAATTGAAAGTTGAAGTCCTCCCGAATATGACCTGGTTACTTACCTGAGTTTAGATGCTCATTTCCCCACATACATTCGGGAGAGGCTCCCTGCCTGGATCTAAGTAATAGAGTTGGAAGTTGAAGTTCAAGTTCCGGAATATCACCTGGCTACCTACCCGACTTTGGGTGCTCTTTTCCCCGCAGAGATTGAGTGTAAGGTCCCTGCCTGGACCATAGTCAAATACATGGAAGTTGAAGTCCATGTTCCGGAACAAAACCTGAATGCCTTCCCAGCTTTGGGTGCTCATTTCCCGGCACACATTCGGGAGAGGGTCCCTGCCTGGAGGTAAGTAATAAAATTGAAAGTTGAAGTCCTCCCGAATATGACCTGGTTACTTACCTGAGTTTAGATGCTCATTTCCCCACATACATTCGGGAGAGGCTCCCTGCCTGGATCTAAGTAATAGAGTTGGAAGTTGAAGTTCAAGTTCCGGAATATCACCTGGCTACCTACCCGACTTTGGGTGCTCTTTTCCCCGCAGAGATTGAGTGTAAGGTCCCTGCCTGGACCATAGTCAAATACATGGAAGTTGAAGTCCATGTTCCGGAACAAAACCTGAATGCCTTCCCAGCTTTGGGTGCTCATTTCCCGGCACACATTCGGGAGAGGGTCCCTGCCTGGAGGTAAGTAATAGAATTGGAAGTTGAAGTCCTACCGAATATGACCTGGTTACTTACCTGAGTTTAGGTGCTCATTTCCCCGCACACATTTGGGAGAGGGTCCCTGCCTGGATCTAAGTAATAGAGTTGGAAGTTGAAGTTCAAGTTCCAGAATATCACCTGGCTACCTACCCGACTTTGGGTGCTCTTTTCCCCGCAGACATTGAGTGTAAGGTCCCTGCCTGGACCATGGTCAAAAACATGGAAGTTGAAGTCCATGTTCCGGAACAAAACCTGAATGCCTTCCCAGCTTTGGGTGCTCATTTCCCGGCACACATTCGGGAGAGGGTCCCTGCCTGGAGGTAAGTAATAGAATTGGAAGTTGAAGTCCTACCGAATATGACCTGGTTACTTACCTGAGTTTAGGTGCTCATTTCCCCGCACACATTTGGGAGAGGGTCCCTGCCTGGATCTAAGTAATAGAGATGGAAGTTGCAGTCCATATTCCGGAATCACTACCTAGCTGCCTACCCGACTTTGGGTGCTCTTTTCCCCGCAGAGATTGAGTGTAAGGTCCCTGCCTGGACCATAGTCAAATACATGGAAGTTGAAGTCCATGTTCCGGAACAAAACCTGAATGCCTTCCCAGCTTTGGGTGCTCATTTCCCGGCACACATTCGGGAGAGGGTCCCTGCCTGGAGGTAAGTAATAGAATTGGAAGTTGAAGTCCTACCGAATATGACCTGGTTACTTACCTGAGTTTAGGTGCTCATTTCCCCGCACACATTTGGGAGAGGGTCCCTGCCTGGATCTAAGTAATAGAGATGGAAGTTGCAGTCCATATTCCGGAATCACTACCTGGCTGCCTACCCGACTTTGGGTGCTCTTTCCCCGCAGACATTGAGTGTAAGGTCCCTGCCTGAACCATGGTCAAAAACATGGAAGTTGAAGTCCATGTTCCGGAACAAAACCTGAATGCCTACCCGACTTTGGGTGCCCTTTCCCCGCAGACATTGAGTGTAAGGTCCCTGCCTGGACCATGGTCAAAAACATGGAAGTTGAAGTCCATGTTCCGGAACAAAACCTGAATGCCTTCCCAGCTTTGGGTGCTCATTTCCCGGCACACATTCGGGAGAGGGTCCCTGCCTGGAGGTAAGTAATAGAATTGGAAGTTGAAGTCCTACCGAATATGACCTGGTTACTTACCTGAGTTTAGATGCTCATTTCCCCACATACATTCGGGAGAGGCTCCCTGCCTGGATCTAAGTAATAGAGTTGGAAGTTCAAGTTCAAGTTCCGGAATATCACCTGGCTACCTACCCGACTTTGGGTGCTCTTTTCCCCGCAGAGATTGAGTGTAAGGTCCCTGCCTGGACCATAGTCAAATACATGGAAGTTGAAGTCCATGTTCCGGAACAAAACCTGAATGCCTTCCCAGCTTTGGGTGCTCATTTCCCGGCACACATTCGGGAGAGGGTCCCTGCCTGGAGGTAAGTAATAGAATTGGAAGTTGAAGTCCTACCGAATATGACCTGGTTACTTACCTGAGTTTAGGTGCTCATTTCCCCGCACACATTTGGGAGAGGGTCCCTGCCTGGATCTAAGTAATAGAGATGGAAGTTGCAGTCCATATTCCGGAATCACTACCTAGCTGCCTACCCGACTTTGGGTGCTCTTTTCCCCGCAGACATTGAGTGTAAGGTCCCTGCCTGGACCATAGTCAAATACATGGAAGTTGAAGTCCATGTTCCGGAACAAAACCTGGCTACCTATCCGAATTTGGGTGCTCATTTCCCCGCTGACATTTGGTAGAGGGTCCCTGCCTGGAGGTATGTAATAGAGTTGGAAGTTGCCGTTCAAGTTCCGGAATATCAACTGGCTAAACTCAAATTAGGAGGCGTGGTCTGTATGAGTAGCAAGATGACGTAGGTGAGCTAAGGCTATAACTACTACCGTCTCTCCATTCAAATTCATACACGCGGCAAGAATCGACATTCATGAGATTGAGGAATCACAGACCAGGACAGCCAAATCCCGCCAATTTAACCAGACCTTGGGTTGTCTCGAATATGGAAGACGTAAGTAGAGTTCTTGGAAGTTGATTGTTTCACAGTTGCATGTTTATGTCTGGACAGGTACCCAGAACACCTGAGGATAAAGAGGACCAAAAGACGTATGCTGAACTTAAACCATGTTCTTTACAGTATTTAGAGGATGAACAGTATGAGGAGACAGCAGATGAGGGTGACCGGTTCTCTCAGATCATTCCATCTTACCAGGAGCCCATGTCCCACATATTACAGCCGGTAAGTAGAATTCATGGATGTTGCTTTGTCAGAATTGAACCTCTTATTAAAGTGTGCTTTAACCAGACCTTGGGTTGTCTCGAATATGGAAGACGTAAGTAGAGTTCTTGGAAGTTGATTGTTTCACAGTTGCATGTTTATGTCTGTACAGGTACCCAGAACACCTGAGGATAAAGAGGACCAAAAGACGTATGCTGAACTTAAACCATGTTCTTTACAGTATTTAGAGGATGAACAGGATGAGGTGACCGCAGATGAGGGTGACCGGTTCTCTCAGATCATTCCATCTTACCAGGAGCCCATGTCCCACATATTACAGCCGGTAAGTAGAATTCATGGATGTTGCTTTGTCAGAATTGAACCTCTTATTAAAGTGTGCTTTAGTTGCTAATCATTTATATTTTATTTAGGTTGAGAGTACAATTACTGACAGCGACCAAGAGATGGATGCACTTGAGAACATTCTGAAAAGCACAGATTTCTCTCAGCTTCTGCAGAAACGAAAAACATCTCAGCAGCACCTGCGAAGACAGATAAAGAAAAAGATCCATCAGAAGGCTCACAAGATTCAGAAAAGAAGTGAGGAGAATAGAAAGAGCAGGAGCAAGAAGGAACAAAAGGGAAAGAATGAGAAGAAAGTAACAGTAACGAAGAAGCTTCCCTCTGGCAAACAGCATCCTGCCACAACCTCTAGAAAGGCAAGTTATGACCTGTAGAGGTAATTGATTGACTTCACTTGGGTTGCTGCTTAATAGTTGACCTCTTAATCTTTACAGGGTTGTAGGAGAACTTTGTACTTTTCACCAGAATTCCTAGCCATGCTCAGGCTGGCCTTCCAATTTGACATCCAGAAAAAGATCATCAGGATACGGAGTATTGAAAACACCCTTAAGAAAAACCCAGCACTTCGTGGAATGTGCAGAAAGATGGATCTATCTGTTGAAAATGTTCGTACCAGACTTCGAATGATGGTTAAAGATCAAGATTGATGTAAACTGTACACATATTTCATTCATTAAAACGTTTGAATGGTGATTGCTGAAGTAGTCATGTCTTTAATTCACCTTTGCAACCATAAAGGCTATAAGATGTACTAGATTGTGTAGCTTTTCTGGATGTTCATTCATGTAGTTGATATGGAACATTGTGTCGTTTTTTTGGTGGTTCATGTACATCTTTTGAAACATTGCGGAGCTTTCTGGAAGTTTACGTAGATGTTGTGGAATATTGTGTAGTTTCTCCGGAAGTTCATGTAGTTGTTTTGGAACACTGCTTAACTTAATTGGTGAACCTAATTGGCCCATTTCAATTACAAGGCGTGCCAAATCATCTGTATAAATAGCAAGGTTTGGCACTTGATCACTCCTTTCCACAACTGCGACCATGAAGGTAAGGACATATCTTACTGCATCTCCTTTTCTGAAAGCACATGTTGCTCTCTTGGAATGTAGCATAGATTTCCTGGATGTTCATGTAATTTTTTGGAACACTGTGTAGCTTTCCTGGATGTTCATGTAAGTCTTTTCGAAAACTGTGTAGCTTTCCTGGATGTTCATTTAATTGTTTTTGGAACACTGTGTAGCTTCCCTGGATGTTCATGTTGTTGTTGTGGACTGTTGTGAAGCTTTTCTGGAAGTTCATGTAGTAGGTTTGGAACATTGCGTAGCTTTTCTGGAAGTTTGTGTAGTTAATTTGGAATATTGCCTAGTTTTGCTGGAAATTCATGTTACTCTTGTGGAATATTGTGTAGCTTTTCTGAAAGATAGTTATTGGGAATTGAAAAGCTAAAATAAAGGTCACATCTAAAAGTCACATATATTTCTGTCTCTGTTATACCTGATTAATAATAGCAAAAGAAGAAGTGTCCAAAGTGCCCTGATTCCCTAGTAAACCTTTCCCGTCACCTGCGTGATGTTCACCAAATTGATGATCCAAAAGAAAGAAGGCTTCATGTTAGTGCAAGATCTCGACGTTACAGTGGGACGCTGCGCTGCCCATTACCCAACTGCACGGACAAGTGTTATACACGGCTGGACAAGCATCTGATGGGGATCCATAAGCAACAGGTTTTACTTTTACAAATGATCATATGTTATTGGGAAGATGTATTTTGCTACGTTAAAACAATTTGAAACGCAATATTTTAACAGGGTGCACGTCTAAAAGAGATGCTAACGAAGGCCAAAAGAAGAGCCATTCACCAGGAGCTCCAGGCTATGAAGAGGGCCCCAGGTCAAACTGCACAACCACCAGCACCAGCACCTCCGAACCCAACAATTGCACATCTAGCAAATGAAATAAATAGCCTCAAGCAAGATGTATCGATGCTTCAGAAGGAGGTCAACTACCTCAAGACCCTTTGCTCCACAACTCCACAACAGCCCTCCTTGCGACCCCCTAGACCAAAAAAACAATCAACACCACTCCTTCCTGAACCCACATCACTGGCCTCGCCCAGCATGCTCCAGCCTTCGTCAGCAACAGCTCCATCACAGTCCCCTCTTCCTAGCCCGCCAGGACTTAGAAAAAGGATTCCCCTGCCTAATCTGGGTAAGTTCATGAAAGTGCTTGTTTGGAAATTTAGGGGTTAACCAAAATGTGTATACTTTTGGGCCTAGGGATAACCCCATGTTGCTGCTTCTCTACTAAGGGTTGACAGGGAAGGACTAGGAGCAGAAGGTACTCAATTAGGAAATGGGTATCCCACATGCTGTCTTATTGTTGAATACCCATTTTTCAGATAATGTTCTGGACAAATTTGAAGCCAGCCTCATTGGGCCTAACCAGTCCCAACAGGCAATTAGGAACATCAAACAAAGGAGGAGTTATGTGAAGGAATTCCTCATTTTTATGTCTGGAGACAAGGGGGACATCAACAAGACCTTCAATTTTCTCAATGATATGCAAAACCTGAATAGGTGTGTTTTCACTGTTCTCTTCAATATGAATACACATGAATACACATGAATACACTAATACTTTAAAGATTTTAAAATGCAGTCCACATTTGAAGTGCTTATATATTGCTTTCCATTTTTTTCTTCTCAAGATACCTGACACGTCTGAATGGTAGACTGAAGGCAACCAGTCAGGTGCATATCATTTTGGATATTGAGGCCTTCTTTAAATTTCTCAAACTGCAGACTTGTAGGCTCACTCCAAAAAAGATTGCCTGCATTTTAGAAAAGCTCGCCTTATGGAAAAAATGCTTAGGGCCCCGAGTTGTGGTTCAAAGACAAGAGTATCGGAGGCTTAAATGTGGTAAGTTTGAATGAAAAGAGTTGCTGATAAGAGGTATGCTGGTCTCAACATGGTGTACTGGTCTCAACATGGTGTACCTTTTTTCTCTTACAGCAAAACTCATACCAGCTGAACACCTCCTTGCCTTCATCCAGCAAACTGTGGTCAGGCTGCCTCAAGCACTGCAAGAACTAACTGAGGACCCAGCCAGTCTTGTTTTGCAGGCCAGAGTGGTAGGGTTGTTGGTGGGGGGCATGGCTTCCACCACGGGGCACAGGAAGTGCATATTCATGGGCATGACTGAAGGGAATGTGCAGAGGGCAGAAGCTTATAAAAGCACTTTTACCATTACAGTGAGTATATCAAATGCGGCAAATGCATTCATGTAAAGTTATTGCAACCTGTCTGGTAGTTTGTCTTTTCTAATGCTTGTCCATTTTCTCAGGTACCTTTGCATAAAACGGCCAAGACCTTTGGTGCTGGCAAGGTCTGTATTCGAAAAGACCTCTTCCAACTTCTCCGGGACTTCTGTGAAGTAAGACCCAGCCTACCAGGCTACGACAAGGCACCAGAGACCTTATTTTTTAACTCCTCAGGCAATGAATTGACACGGATGGGAGTATTTGTAGGATGTGCATGGAAGGACTGTGGACTCCCAGGCTCACCCACGATCACAGACATCCGCACTGCGATTTCCACTCATGTATGTTCCTATCAACTTTACCAAAAAGCTGATATTTTTTCTGATATTTGCTATATCTATAAAGCTCTTTCTCTCCCACAGACTGATGTGGTACTTCCTTTCGAGGAGAGAGCAAAAGTGTCCCAAGCCATGGCACATGATTTGCAGACGGCAAGAAAATTTTATGTGCCTGAGGCAACTGCACAGCAGGCCAGAGGAACAGCATTGAACATTCTGAAGTCCCTAATGACCTCAGTCAACCAGACAAGTGAGTCTCATTTCTGGTGTTTTCTTGATTTTGTAACCATTGCCATGATGTCTTCTAAGTGGCTGATGAATTGTACAGAAAAACAGCTCCCTCGCCATGATATGCCAGAGGAGCCCATGCAGACCGTGGAGGAGGCAGATCAGCAGGGTCAGACACAGGCGCAGGGAATACTAAAAGATGATTTAGAGGTGTCTACCTCTTCAGATGACTCTGAGGATGAGGAGGGGAAGACAATGGACCAGGAGACATTGGCAGAGTCAGAGGTGTCGGAGTCTGCAGACTCAAGCGACTTTGAGGACGAGGGTCAGGTGAAGGAGGTAATGGTGCAGGGCCAGGAGCAAGCGCAGTCTGAGTCCTGTAGCTCTGAGCCTGACTCCAGTGAGTCAAGTGAAGAGAGCCAGGACTCAGGGGAGTCAGGGGAACCAGGGGAGGTAAGCAGATCAAGGAACTCAAACAACATACAAGATTAAGGTCTAATATGCTATTAATATAGTTTCATTTACAATTTTGTTTCAGATTTTTCTTTCAATTGTATGGTTAGCAATATCAACCCATGTATGTTTCTGTGAACTTTACCAAAGAGCTGATGATCTATAAAACTCATTCTCTCCCACAGACAGAAGTGGCACTTCCCTCTGAGGAAAGCGAGAAGGTCTCTCAAAAAACACCTGAATGGCCACCACGAATCAAGCTGGATATATTGAGGGCTCTAATAGAATCTTTCACACCAGGTACAAGTGGGTCTCATTTTTGGTGTTTTCTTTCTTTTGTAACCATTGTCATGATGTTTTCTAAGTGTCTGATGAATTGTACAGACAAACAGACCATGGAGGAGACAGGTCAGCAGGAGAGACAGGATGAGGGGATACCTGAGAAGGCAATGGAGCTGGACCACGAGACATCGGCAGACTATGAAGCTGAGGGGTCAGGTCAGCAGGAGACACAGGATGAGGGGATACTTGAGAAGGCAATGGAGCTGGACCATGAGACATTGGCAGACACTGAAGCTGAGGGGTCAAGGGACTTAAGTGACTCAGAGGAGGGTCAGATGAAGACTGGGAATCAGGGCCAGGAGGAAGAGTCAGAGTCCGAGTATGAGTCTGAAGACTCAAGCGCCGAGAGTAGCTCTGAGTCTGCGGACTCGAGCGAGTCAGATTCTGAGTCCCAGAGTCCCACTGTTACTACCACAATGGTAGGAGGAAATTATGTGTGTTAAAACATTAAAAAGTTGTTGTTTTCATTAAAAAGTGCAACTAAAAGCATGGAATTTGAAGTCGAATTTCTGGAATGTCAATTGAGTGCCTACACCTGACATTGTGTGCTACTTAGCCCTTAAATATTCTGTAGACAGTCCCTGCCTGGACCATAGTCAAATACATGGAAGTTTAAGTCCATGTTCCGGAATATCACCTGGCTACCTACCCGAATTTGGGTGCTCATTTCCCCGCATACATTCGGGAGAGGGTCCCTGCCTGGATCTAACAGAGTTGGAAGTTGAAGTCCTCCCAAATATGACCTGGTTACTTACCTGAGTTTAGATGCTCATTTCCCCGCATACATTCGGGAGAGGCTCCCTGTCTGGATCTAAGTAATAAAGTTGGAAGTTGCAGTTCAAGTTCCGGAATATCACCTGGCTACCTACCCGAATTTGGGTGCTCATTTCCCCGCATACATTCGGGAGAGGGTCCCTGCCTGGATCTAAGTAATAAAGTTGGAAGTTGAAGTCCATGTTCCGGAATATCACCTGGCTACCTACCCGACTTTGGGTGCTCATTTCCCCGCACACATTCGGGAGAGGGTCCCTGCCTGGATCTAACAGAGTTGGAAGTTGAAGTCCTCCCAAATATGACCTGGTTACTTACCTGAGTTTAGATGCTCATTTCCCCGCATACATTCGGGAGAGGCTCCCTGTCTGGATCTAAGTAATAAAGTTGGAAGTTGAAGTCCATGTTCCGGAATATCACCTGGCTACCTACCCGACTTTGGGTGCTCATTTCCCCGCACACATTCGGGAGAGGGTCCCTGCCTGGATCTAACAGAGTTGGAAGTTGAAGTCCTCCCAAATATGACCTGGTTACTTACCTGAGTTTAGATGCTCATTTCCCCGCATACATTCGGGAGAGGCTCCCTGTCTGGATCTAAGTAATAAAGTTGGAAGTTGCAGTTCAAGTTCCGGAATATCACCTGGCTACCTACCCGACTTTGGGTGCTCATTTCCCCGCACCCATTCGGGAGAGGGTCCCTGCCTGGATCTAACAGAGTTGGAAGTTGAAGTCCTCCCAAATATGACCTGGTTACTTACCTGAGTTTAGATGCTCATTTCCCCGCATACATTCGGGAGAGGCTCCCTGTCTGGATCTAAGTAATAAAGTTGGAAGTTGAAGTCCATGTTCCGGAATATCACCTGGCTACCTACCCGACTTTGGGTGCTCATTTCCCCGCACACATTCGGGAGAGGGTCCCTGCCTGGATCTAACAGAGTTGGAAGTTGAAGTCCTCCCAAATATGACCTGGTTACTTACCTGAGTTTAGATGCTCATTTCCCCGCATACATTCGGGAGAGGCTCCCTGTCTGGATCTAAGTAATAAAGTTGGAAGTTGCAGTTCAAGTTCCGGAATATCACCTGGCTACCTACCCGAATTTGGGTGCTCATTTCCCCGCACACATTCGGGAGAGGGTCCCTGCCTGGATCTAACAGAGTTGGAAGTTGAAGTCCTCCCAAATATGACCTGGTTACTTACCTGAGTTTAGATGCTCATTTCCCCGCATACATTCGGGAGAGGGTCCCTGCCTGGATCTAAGTAATAAAGTTGGAAGTTGAAGTCCATGTTCCGGAATATCACCTGGCTACCTACCCGACTTTGGGTGCTCATTTCCCCGCACACATTCGGGAGAGGGTCCCTGCCTGGATCTAACAGAGTTGGAAGTTGAAGTCCTCCCAAATATGACCTGGTTACTTACCTGAGTTTAGATGCTCATTTCCCCGCATACATTCGGGAGAGGCTCCCTGCCTGGATCTAAGTAATAAAGTTGGAAGTTGAAGTCCATGTTCCGGAATATCACCTGGCTACCTACCCGACTTTGGGTGCTCATTTCCCCGCACACATTCGGGAGAGGGTCCCTGCCTGGATCTAACAGAGTTGGAAGTTGAAGTCCTCCCAAATATGACCTGGTTACTTACCTGAGTTTAGATGCTCATTTCCCCGCATACATTCGGGAGAGGCTCCCTGTCTGGATCTAAGTAATAAAGTTGGAAGTTGAAGTCCATGTTCCGGAATATCACCTGGCTACCTACCCGACTTTGGGTGCTCATTTCCCCGCACACATTCGGGAGAGGGTCCCTGCCTGGATCTAACAGAGTTGGAAGTTGAAGTCCTCCCAAATATGACCTGGTTACTTACCTGAGTTTAGATGCTCATTTCCCCGCATACATTCGGGAGAGGCTCCCTGTCTGGATCTAAGTAATAAAGTTGGAAGTTGCAGTTCAAGTTCCGGAATATCACCTGGCTACCTACCCGACTTTGGGTGCTCATTTCCCCGCACCCATTCGGGAGAGGGTCCCTGCCTGGATCTAACAGAGTTGGAAGTTGAAGTCCTCCCAAATATGACCTGGTTACTTACCTGAGTTTAGATGCTCATTTCCCCGCATACATTCGGGAGAGGCTCCCTGTCTGGATCTAAGTAATAAAGTTGGAAGTTGAAGTCCATGTTCCGGAATATCACCTGGCTACCTACCCGACTTTGGGTGCTCATTTCCCCGCACACATTCGGGAGAGGGTCCCTGCCTGGATCTAACAGAGTTGGAAGTTGAAGTCCTCCCAAATATGACCTGGTTACTTACCTGAGTTTAGATGCTCATTTCCCCGCATACATTCGGGAGAGGCTCCCTGTCTGGATCTAAGTAATAAAGTTGGAAGTTGCAGTTCAAGTTCCGGAATATCACCTGGCTACCTACCCGAATTTGGGTGCTCATTTCCCCGCACACATTCGGGAGAGGGTCCCTGCCTGGATCTAACAGAGTTGGAAGTTGAAGTCCTCCCAAATATGACCTGGTTACTTACCTGAGTTTAGATGCTCATTTCCCCGCATACATTCGGGAGAGGGTCCCTGCCTGGATCTAAGTAATAAAGTTGGAAGTTGAAGTCCATGTTCCGGAATATCACCTGGCTACCTACCCGACTTTGGGTGCTCATTTCCCCGCACACATTCGGGAGAGGGTCCCTGCCTGGATCTAACAGAGTTGGAAGTTGAAGTCCTCCCAAATATGACCTGGTTACTTACCTGAGTTTAGATGCTCATTTCCCCGCATACATTCGGGAGAGGCTCCCTGCCTGGATCTAAGTAATAAAGTTGGAAGTTGAAGTCCATGTTCCGGAATATCACCTGGCTACCTACCCGACTTTGGGTGCTCATTTCCCCGCACACATTCGGGAGAGGGTCCCTGCCTGGATCTAACAGAGTTGGAAGTTGAAGTCCTCCCAAATATGACCTGGTTACTTACCTGAGTTTAGATGCTCATTTCCCCGCATACATTCGGGAGAGGCTCCCTGTCTGGATCTAAGTAATAAAGTTGGAAGTTGAAGTCCATGTTCCGGAATATCACCTGGCTACCTACCCGACTTTGGGTGCTCATTTCCCCGCACACATTCGGGAGAGGGTCCCTGCCTGGATCTAACAGAGTTGGAAGTTGAAGTCCTCCCAAATATGACCTGGTTACTTACCTGAGTTTAGATGCTCATTTCCCCGCATACATTCGGGAGAGGCTCCCTGTCTGGATCTAAGTAATAAAGTTGGAAGTTGCAGTTCAAGTTCCGGAATATCACCTGGCTACCTACCCGACTTTGGGTGCTCATTTCCCCGCACCCATTCGGGAGAGGGTCCCTGCCTGGATCTAACAGAGTTGGAAGTTGAAGTCCTCCCAAATATGACCTGGTTACTTACCTGAGTTTAGATGCTCATTTCCCCGCATACATTCGGGAGAGGCTCCCTGTCTGGATCTAAGTAATAAAGTTGGAAGTTGAAGTCCATGTTCCGGAATATCACCTGGCTACCTACCCGACTTTGGGTGCTCATTTCCCCGCACACATTCGGGAGAGGGTCCCTGCCTGGATCTAACAGAGTTGGAAGTTGAAGTCCTCCCAAATATGACCTGGTTACTTACCTGAGTTTAGATGCTCATTTCCCCGCATACATTCGGGAGAGGCTCCCTGTCTGGATCTAAGTAATAAAGTTGGAAGTTGCAGTTCAAGTTCCGGAATATCACCTGGCTACCTACCCGAATTTGGGTGCTCATTTCCCCGCACACATTCGGGAGAGGGTCCCTGCCTGGATCTAACAGAGTTGGAAGTTGAAGTCCTCCCAAATATGACCTGGTTACTTACCTGAGTTTAGATGCTCATTTCCCCGCATACATTCGGGAGAGGGTCCCTGCCTGGATCTAAGTAATAAAGTTGGAAGTTGAAGTCCATGTTCCGGAATATCACCTGGCTACCTACCCGACTTTGGGTGCTCATTTCCCCGCACACATTCGGGAGAGGGTCCCTGCCTGGATCTAACAGAGTTGGAAGTTGAAGTCCTCCCAAATATGACCTGGTTACTTACCTGAGTTTAGATGCTCATTTCCCCGCATACATTCGGGAGAGGCTCCCTGCCTGGATCTAAGTAATAAAGTTGGAAGTTGAAGTCCATGTTCCGGAATATCACCTGGCTACCTACCCGACTTTGGGTGCTCATTTCCCCGCACACATTCGGGAGAGGGTCCCTGCCTGGATCTAACAGAGTTGGAAGTTGAAGTCCTCCCAAATATGACCTGGTTACTTACCTGAGTTTAGATGCTCATTTCCCCGCATACATTCGGGAGAGGCTCCCTGTCTGGATCTAAGTAATAAAGTTGGAAGTTGAAGTCCATGTTCCGGAATATCACCTGGCTACCTACCCGACTTTGGGTGCTCATTTCCCCGCACACATTCGGGAGAGGGTCCCTGCCTGGATCTAACAGAGTTGGAAGTTGAAGTCCTCCCAAATATGACCTGGTTACTTACCTGAGTTTAGATGCTCATTTCCCCGCATACATTCGGGAGAGGCTCCCTGTCTGGATCTAAGTAATAAAGTTGGAAGTTGCAGTTCAAGTTCCGGAATATCACCTGGCTACCTACCCGAATTTGGGTGCTCATTTCCCCGCACACATTCGGGAGAGGGTCCCTGCCTGGATCTAACAGAGTTGGAAGTTGAAGTCCTCCCAAATATGACCTGGTTACTTACCTGAGTTTAGATGCTCATTTCCCCGCATACATTCGGGAGAGGGTCCCTGCCTGGATCTAAGTAATAAAGTTGGAAGTTGAAGTCCATGTTCCGGAATATCACCTGGCTACCTACCCGACTTTGGGTGCTCATTTCCCCGCACACATTCGGGAGAGGGTCCCTGCCTGGATCTAACAGAGTTGGAAGTTGAAGTCCTCCCAAATATGACCTGGTTACTTACCTGAGTTTAGATGCTCATTTCCCCGCATACATTCGGGAGAGGCTCCCTGCCTGGATCTAAGTAATAAAGTTGGAAGTTGAAGTCCATGTTCCGGAATATCACCTGGCTACCTACCCGACTTTGGGTGCTCATTTCCCCGCACACATTCGGGAGAGGGTCCCTGCCTGGATCTAACAGAGTTGGAAGTTGAAGTCCTCCCAAATATGACCTGGTTACTTACCTGAGTTTAGATGCTCATTTCCCCGCATACATTCGGGAGAGGCTCCCTGTCTGGATCTAAGTAATAAAGTTGGAAGTTGAAGTCCATGTTCCGGAATATCACCTGGCTACCTACCCGACTTTGGGTGCTCATTTCCCCGCACACATTCGGGAGAGGGTCCCTGCCTGGATCTAACAGAGTTGGAAGTTGAAGTCCTCCCAAATATGACCTGGTTACTTACCTGAGTTTAGATGCTCATTTCCCCGCATACATTCGGGAGAGGCTCCCTGTCTGGATCTAAGTAATAAAGTTGGAAGTTGCAGTTCAAGTTCCGGAATATCACCTGGCTACCTACCCGACTTTGGGTGCTCATTTCCCCGCACCCATTCGGGAGAGGGTCCCTGCCTGGATCTAACAGAGTTGGAAGTTGAAGTCCTCCCAAATATGACCTGGTTACTTACCTGAGTTTAGATGCTCATTTCCCCGCATACATTCGGGAGAGGCTCCCTGTCTGGATCTAAGTAATAAAGTTGGAAGTTGAAGTCCATGTTCCGGAATATCACCTGGCTACCTACCCGACTTTGGGTGCTCATTTCCCCGCACACATTCGGGAGAGGGTCCCTGCCTGGATCTAACAGAGTTGGAAGTTGAAGTCCTCCCAAATATGACCTGGTTACTTACCTGAGTTTAGATGCTCATTTCCCCGCATACATTCGGGAGAGGCTCCCTGTCTGCATCTAAGTAATAAAGTTGGAAGTTGCAGTTCAAGTTCCGGAATATCACCTGGCTACCTACCCGACTTTGGGTGCTCATTTCCCCGCACACATTCGGGAGAGGGTCCCTGCCTGGATCTAACAGAGTTGGAAGTTGAAGTCCTCCCAAATATGACCTGGTTACTTACCTGAGTTTAGATGCTCATTTCCCCGCATACATTCGGGAGAGGCTCCCTGTCTGGATCTAAGTAATAAAGTTGGAAGTTGCAGTTCAAGTTCCGGAATATCACCTGGCTACCTACCCGAATTTGGGTGCTCATTTCCCCGCACACATTCGGGAGAGGGTCCCTGCCTGGATCTAACAGAGTTGGAAGTTGAAGTCCTCCCAAATATGACCTGGTTACTTACCTGAGTTTAGATGCTCATTTCCCCGCATACATTCGGGAGAGGGTCCCTGCCTGGATCTAAGTAATAAAGTTGGAAGTTGAAGTCCATGTTCCGGAATATCACCTGGCTACCTACCCGACTTTGGGTGCTCATTTCCCCGCACACATTCGGGAGAGGGTCCCTGCCTGGATCTAACAGAGTTGGAAGTTGAAGTCCTCCCAAATATGACCTGGTTACTTACCTGAGTTTAGATGCTCATTTCCCCGCATACATTCGGGAGAGGGTCCCTGCCTGGATCTAAGTAATAAAGTTGGAAGTTGAAGTCCATGTTCCGGAATATCACCTGGCTACCTACCCGACTTTGGGTGCTCATTTCCCCGCACACATTCGGGAGAGGGTCCCTGCCTGGATCTAACAGAGTTGGAAGTTGAAGTCCTCCCAAATATGACCTGGTTACTTACCTGAGTTTAGATGCTCATTTCCCCGCATACATTCGGGAGAGGCTCCCTGCCTGGATCTAAGTAATAAAGTTGGAAGTTGCAGTTCAAGTTCCGGAATATCACCTGGCTACCTACCCGAATTTGGGTGCTCATTTCCCCGCATACATTCGGGAGAGGGTCCCTGCCTGGATCTAAGTAATAAAGTTGGAAGTTGAAGTCCATGTTCCGGAATATCACCTGGCTACCTACCCGACTTTGGGTGCTCATTTCCCCGCATACATTCGGGAGAGGGTCCCTGCCTGGATCTAAGTAATAAAGTTGGAAGTTGCAGTTCAAGTTCCGGAATATCACCTGTCTGGGGAAATTCTGACCCCTTGTGGCCGTCTACTGACATTACACTAACAATTTTCAAAAACTGGTAAAAAATAGTTAAACGTTATATTTTTTTAAACAAGTCACAAGTACAAACAACAAAAATATAGAAGTATCTCTTAATTTGTTTTGGTACATTTCTCTGAACCCTTAGGCCTTTATATGGAATTCCAGATTTTCTACTTGGAAGTGCGCGGAATTTAGAGGCATCCATTGACTTAACATTGGATGCGCCTGTTGCTTTCGCTAACCTTGGAATTGCAGTAGGTTTTGTGGAAATATTCCAACAAAAATACCAATATCTCCAAGATTGCTACACGCAATTCCGGAATTGGGATACCGTGTGCCTAACCCTAACCCTAACCCTAACCAGACCCCAGCCCTAGCCTAACCCTAACCGAACCCTAGGCTAACCCTAACCCTAACCCTAATTAGGATCAGCTAGCCTAAGTTTATGATCGCCAAAGTAAAGCGGTAATATATAATTTCACCACTAGATGGCATACGCGCTCCATGTTAAAATCACCCATACTTGAGTAGTACTAGAGGGTCCCTGCCTGGAGGCATGTAATAGAGTTGGAAGTTGCAGTCCATATTCCGGAATCACTACCTGGCTGCCTACCCGACTTTGGGTGCTCTTTTCCCCGCAGACATTGAGTGTAAGGTCCCTGCCTGGACCATGGTCAAATACATGGAAGTTGAAGTCCATGTTCCGGAATATCACCTGGCTACCTACCCGACTTTGGGTGCTCATTTCCCCGCACACATTCGGGAGAGGGTCCCTGCCTGGATCTAACAGAGTTGGAAGTTGAAGTCCTCCCAAATATGACCTGGTTACTTACCTGAGTTTAGATGCTCATTTCCCCGCATACATTCGGGAGAGGCTCCCTGCCTGGATCTAAGTAATAAAGTTGGAAGTTGAAGTCCATGTTCCGGAATATCACCTGGCTACCTACCCGACTTTGGGTGCTCATTTCCCCGCACACATTCGGGAGAGGGTCCCTGCCTGGATCTAACAGAGTTGGAAGTTGAAGTCCTCCCAAATATGACCTGGTTACTTACCTGAGTTTAGATGCTCATTTCCCCGCATACATTCGGGAGAGGCTCCCTGTCTGGATCTAAGTAATAAAGTTGGAAGTTGAAGTCCATGTTCCGGAATATCACCTGGCTACCTACCCGACTTTGGGTGCTCATTTCCCCGCACACATTCGGGAGAGGGTCCCTGCCTGGATCTAACAGAGTTGGAAGTTGAAGTCCTCCCAAATATGACCTGGTTACTTACCTGAGTTTAGATGCTCATTTCCCCGCATACATTCGGGAGAGGGTCCCTGCCTGGATCTAAGTAATAAAGTTGGAAGTTGAAGTCCATGTTCCGGAATATCACCTGGCTACCTACCCGACTTTGGGTGCTCATTTCCCCGCACACATTCGGGAGAGGGTCCCTGCCTGGATCTAACAGAGTTGGAAGTTGAAGTCCTCCCAAATATGACCTGGTTACTTACCTGAGTTTAGATGCTCATTTCCCCGCATACATTCGGGAGAGGCTCCCTGCCTGGATCTAAGTAATAAAGTTGGAAGTTGCAGTTCAAGTTCCGGAATATCACCTGGCTGCCTACCCGACTTTGGGTGCTCTTTTCCCCGCAGACATTGAGTGTAAGGTCCCTGCTTGGACCATGGTCAAATACATGGAAGTTGAAGTCCATGTTCCGGAACAAAACCTGAATGCCTACCCAGCTTTGGGTGCTCTTTTCCCCGCAGACATTGAGTGTAAGGTCCCTGCCTGGACCATGGTCAAATACATGGAAGTTGAAGTCCATGTTCCGGAATATCACCTGGCAACCTACCCGAATTTGGGTGCTCATTTCCCCGCACACATTCGGGAGAGGGTCCCTGCCTGGATCTAACAGAGTTGGAAGTTGAAGTCCTCCCAAATATGACCTGGTTACTTACCTGAGTTTAGATGCTCATTTCCCCGCATACATTCGGGAGAGGCTCCCTGTCTGGATCTAAGTAATAAAGTTGGAAGTTGAAGTCCATGTTCCGGAATATCACCTGGCTACCTACCCGAATTTGGGTGCTCATTTCCCCGCACACATTCGGTAGAGGGTCCCTGCCTGGAGGTATGTAATAGAGTTGGAAGCTCCCCCCCACCCCCTCCACACACCTGTTCACCAGCCGACCCCGGGTACCCACTCTTAAGCACCCCTCACCGGGCCACACAGTACTAATTCAAGCCCCCGCCGGAGCTCCGCAACCAGACCCATGGTGGTCCAACTTTGTACCCATGGTGGTCCATGTTGGAAGTTGCAGTTCAAGTTCCGGAATATCACCTGGAACAAGACCACCATGGGTACAAGGCCGGACCACCATGGGTAAAAAAACGGACCACCATAGGTACGGCTGCGGAGGTCAGCGGGAGGGCTGAATTAGTACTGTGTGGCCCAGTGAGGGGTGCTTAAGAGTGGGTACCCAGGTTCGGCTGGTGAACAGGTGTGTGGAGGGGGGTGGGGGGGAAGAGTGTAGGCCGCCTATGGGTGTGCTTTGCTGGGGTAAGTGTAGACTGTCGTGGGGGTGGGTGGGGGGGGGCAGGGGTCCCTGCCTGGAGGTAAGTCATAGAGTTGGAAGTTGCAGTCCATATTCCGGAACACTACCTAGCTGCCTACCCGACTTTGGGTGCTCATTTCCCCGCACACATTCGGGAGAGGGTCCCTGCCTGGAGGTAAGTAATAAAATTGAAAGTTGAAGTCCTCCCGAATATGACCTGGTTACTTACCTGAGTTTAGATGCTCATTTCCCCACATACATTCGGGAGAGGCTCCCTGCCTGGATCTAAGTAATAGAGTTGGAAGTTGAAGTTCAAGTTCCGGAATATCACCTGGCTACCTACCCGACTTTGGGTGCTCTTTTCCCCGCAGAGATTGAGTGTAAGGTCCCTGCCTGGACCATAGTCAAATACATGGAAGTTGAAGTCCATGTTCCGGAACAAAACCTGAATGCCTTCCCAGCTTTGGGTGCTCATTTCCCGGCACACATTCGGGAGAGGGTCCCTGCCTGGAGGTAAGTAATAAAATTGAAAGTTGAAGTCCTCCCGAATATGACCTGGTTACTTACCTGAGTTTAGATGCTCATTTCCCCACATACATTCGGGAGAGGCTCCCTGCCTGGATCTAAGTAATAGAGTTGGAAGTTGAAGTTCAAGTTCCGGAATATCACCTGGCTACCTACCCGACTTTGGGTGCTCTTTTCCCCGCAGAGATTGAGTGTAAGGTCCCTGCCTGGACCATAGTCAAATACATGGAAGTTGAAGTCCATGTTCCGGAACAAAACCTGAATGCCTTCCCAGCTTTGGGTGCTCATTTCCCGGCACACATTCGGGAGAGGGTCCCTGCCTGGAGGTAAGTAATAGAATTGGAAGTTGAAGTCCTACCGAATATGACCTGGTTACTTACCTGAGTTTAGGTGCTCATTTCCCCGCACACATTTGGGAGAGGGTCCCTGCCTGGATCTAAGTAATAGAGTTGGAAGTTGAAGTTCAAGTTCCAGAATATCACCTGGCTACCTACCCGACTTTGGGTGCTCTTTTCCCCGCAGACATTGAGTGTAAGGTCCCTGCCTGGACCATGGTCAAAAACATGGAAGTTGAAGTCCATGTTCCGGAACAAAACCTGAATGCCTTCCCAGCTTTGGGTGCTCATTTCCCGGCACACATTCGGGAGAGGGTCCCTGCCTGGAGGTAAGTAATAGAATTGGAAGTTGAAGTCCTACCGAATATGACCTGGTTACTTACCTGAGTTTAGGTGCTCATTTCCCCGCACACATTTGGGAGAGGGTCCCTGCCTGGATCTAAGTAATAGAGATGGAAGTTGCAGTCCATATTCCGGAATCACTACCTAGCTGCCTACCCGACTTTGGGTGCTCTTTTCCCCGCAGAGATTGAGTGTAAGGTCCCTGCCTGGACCATAGTCAAATACATGGAAGTTGAAGTCCATGTTCCGGAACAAAACCTGAATGCCTTCCCAGCTTTGGGTGCTCATTTCCCGGCACACATTCGGGAGAGGGTCCCTGCCTGGAGGTAAGTAATAGAATTGGAAGTTGAAGTCCTACCGAATATGACCTGGTTACTTACCTGAGTTTAGGTGCTCATTTCCCCGCACACATTTGGGAGAGGGTCCCTGCCTGGATCTAAGTAATAGAGATGGAAGTTGCAGTCCATATTCCGGAATCACTACCTGGCTGCCTACCCGACTTTGGGTGCTCTTTCCCCGCAGACATTGAGTGTAAGGTCCCTGCCTGAACCATGGTCAAAAACATGGAAGTTGAAGTCCATGTTCCGGAACAAAACCTGAATGCCTACCCGACTTTGGGTGCCCTTTCCCCGCAGACATTGAGTGTAAGGTCCCTGCCTGGACCATGGTCAAAAACATGGAAGTTGAAGTCCATGTTCCGGAACAAAACCTGAATGCCTTCCCAGCTTTGGGTGCTCATTTCCCGGCACACATTCGGGAGAGGGTCCCTGCCTGGAGGTAAGTAATAGAATTGGAAGTTGAAGTCCTACCGAATATGACCTGGTTACTTACCTGAGTTTAGATGCTCATTTCCCCACATACATTCGGGAGAGGCTCCCTGCCTGGATCTAAGTAATAGAGTTGGAAGTTCAAGTTCAAGTTCCGGAATATCACCTGGCTACCTACCCGACTTTGGGTGCTCTTTTCCCCGCAGAGATTGAGTGTAAGGTCCCTGCCTGGACCATAGTCAAATACATGGAAGTTGAAGTCCATGTTCCGGAACAAAACCTGAATGCCTTCCCAGCTTTGGGTGCTCATTTCCCGGCACACATTCGGGAGAGGGTCCCTGCCTGGAGGTAAGTAATAGAATTGGAAGTTGAAGTCCTACCGAATATGACCTGGTTACTTACCTGAGTTTAGGTGCTCATTTCCCCGCACACATTTGGGAGAGGGTCCCTGCCTGGATCTAAGTAATAGAGATGGAAGTTGCAGTCCATATTCCGGAATCACTACCTAGCTGCCTACCCGACTTTGGGTGCTCTTTTCCCCGCAGACATTGAGTGTAAGGTCCCTGCCTGGACCATAGTCAAATACATGGAAGTTGAAGTCCATGTTCCGGAACAAAACCTGGCTACCTATCCGAATTTGGGTGCTCATTTCCCCGCTGACATTTGGTAGAGGGTCCCTGCCTGGAGGTATGTAATAGAGTTGGAAGTTGCCGTTCAAGTTCCGGAATATCAACTGGCTAAACTCAAATTAGGAGGCGTGGTCTGTATGAGTAGCAAGATGACGTAGGTGAGCTAAGGCTATAACTACTACCGTCTCTCCATTCAAATTCATACACGCGGCAAGAATCGACATTCATGAGATTGAGGAATCACAGACCAGGACAGCCAAATCCCGCCAATTTAACCAGACCTTGGGTTGTCTCGAATATGGAAGACGTAAGTAGAGTTCTTGGAAGTTGATTGTTTCACAGTTGCATGTTTATGTCTGGACAGGTACCCAGAACACCTGAGGATAAAGAGGACCAAAAGACGTATGCTGAACTTAAACCATGTTCTTTACAGTATTTAGAGGATGAACAGTATGAGGAGACAGCAGATGAGGGTGACCGGTTCTCTCAGATCATTCCATCTTACCAGGAGCCCATGTCCCACATATTACAGCCGGTAAGTAGAATTCATGGATGTTGCTTTGTCAGAATTGAACCTCTTATTAAAGTGTGCTTTAACCAGACCTTGGGTTGTCTCGAATATGGAAGACGTAAGTAGAGTTCTTGGAAGTTGATTGTTTCACAGTTGCATGTTTATGTCTGTACAGGTACCCAGAACACCTGAGGATAAAGAGGACCAAAAGACGTATGCTGAACTTAAACCATGTTCTTTACAGTATTTAGAGGATGAACAGGATGAGGTGACCGCAGATGAGGGTGACCGGTTCTCTCAGATCATTCCATCTTACCAGGAGCCCATGTCCCACATATTACAGCCGGTAAGTAGAATTCATGGATGTTGCTTTGTCAGAATTGAACCTCTTATTAAAGTGTGCTTTAGTTGCTAATCATTTATATTTTATTTAGGTTGAGAGTACAATTACTGACAGCGACCAAGAGATGGATGCACTTGAGAACATTCTGAAAAGCACAGATTTCTCTCAGCTTCTGCAGAAACGAAAAACATCTCAGCAGCACCTGCGAAGACAGATAAAGAAAAAGATCCATCAGAAGGCTCACAAGATTCAGAAAAGAAGTGAGGAGAATAGAAAGAGCAGGAGCAAGAAGGAACAAAAGGGAAAGAATGAGAAGAAAGTAACAGTAACGAAGAAGCTTCCCTCTGGCAAACAGCATCCTGCCACAACCTCTAGAAAGGCAAGTTATGACCTGTAGAGGTAATTGATTGACTTCACTTGGGTTGCTGCTTAATAGTTGACCTCTTAATCTTTACAGGGTTGTAGGAGAACTTTGTACTTTTCACCAGAATTCCTAGCCATGCTCAGGCTGGCCTTCCAATTTGACATCCAGAAAAAGATCATCAGGATACGGAGTATTGAAAACACCCTTAAGAAAAACCCAGCACTTCGTGGAATGTGCAGAAAGATGGATCTATCTGTTGAAAATGTTCGTACCAGACTTCGAATGATGGTTAAAGATCAAGATTGATGTAAACTGTACACATATTTCATTCATTAAAACGTTTGAATGGTGATTGCTGAAGTAGTCATGTCTTTAATTCACCTTTGCAACCATAAAGGCTATAAGATGTACTAGATTGTGTAGCTTTTCTGGATGTTCATTCATGTAGTTGATATGGAACATTGTGTCGTTTTTTTGGTGGTTCATGTACATCTTTTGAAACATTGCGGAGCTTTCTGGAAGTTTACGTAGATGTTGTGGAATATTGTGTAGTTTCTCCGGAAGTTCATGTAGTTGTTTTGGAACACTGCTTAACTTAATTGGTGAACCTAATTGGCCCATTTCAATTACAAGGCGTGCCAAATCATCTGTATAAATAGCAAGGTTTGGCACTTGATCACTCCTTTCCACAACTGCGACCATGAAGGTAAGGACATATCTTACTGCATCTCCTTTTCTGAAAGCACATGTTGCTCTCTTGGAATGTAGCATAGATTTCCTGGATGTTCATGTAATTTTTTGGAACACTGTGTAGCTTTCCTGGATGTTCATGTAAGTCTTTTCGAAAACTGTGTAGCTTTCCTGGATGTTCATTTAATTGTTTTTGGAACACTGTGTAGCTTCCCTGGATGTTCATGTTGTTGTTGTGGACTGTTGTGAAGCTTTTCTGGAAGTTCATGTAGTAGGTTTGGAACATTGCGTAGCTTTTCTGGAAGTTTGTGTAGTTAATTTGGAATATTGCCTAGTTTTGCTGGAAATTCATGTTACTCTTGTGGAATATTGTGTAGCTTTTCTGAAAGATAGTTATTGGGAATTGAAAAGCTAAAATAAAGGTCACATCTAAAAGTCACATATATTTCTGTCTCTGTTATACCTGATTAATAATAGCAAAAGAAGAAGTGTCCAAAGTGCCCTGATTCCCTAGTAAACCTTTCCCGTCACCTGCGTGATGTTCACCAAATTGATGATCCAAAAGAAAGAAGGCTTCATGTTAGTGCAAGATCTCGACGTTACAGTGGGACGCTGCGCTGCCCATTACCCAACTGCACGGACAAGTGTTATACACGGCTGGACAAGCATCTGATGGGGATCCATAAGCAACAGGTTTTACTTTTACAAATGATCATATGTTATTGGGAAGATGTATTTTGCTACGTTAAAACAATTTGAAACGCAATATTTTAACAGGGTGCACGTCTAAAAGAGATGCTAACGAAGGCCAAAAGAAGAGCCATTCACCAGGAGCTCCAGGCTATGAAGAGGGCCCCAGGTCAAACTGCACAACCACCAGCACCAGCACCTCCGAACCCAACAATTGCACATCTAGCAAATGAAATAAATAGCCTCAAGCAAGATGTATCGATGCTTCAGAAGGAGGTCAACTACCTCAAGACCCTTTGCTCCACAACTCCACAACAGCCCTCCTTGCGACCCCCTAGACCAAAAAAACAATCAACACCACTCCTTCCTGAACCCACATCACTGGCCTCGCCCAGCATGCTCCAGCCTTCGTCAGCAACAGCTCCATCACAGTCCCCTCTTCCTAGCCCGCCAGGACTTAGAAAAAGGATTCCCCTGCCTAATCTGGGTAAGTTCATGAAAGTGCTTGTTTGGAAATTTAGGGGTTAACCAAAATGTGTATACTTTTGGGCCTAGGGATAACCCCATGTTGCTGCTTCTCTACTAAGGGTTGACAGGGAAGGACTAGGAGCAGAAGGTACTCAATTAGGAAATGGGTATCCCACATGCTGTCTTATTGTTGAATACCCATTTTTCAGATAATGTTCTGGACAAATTTGAAGCCAGCCTCATTGGGCCTAACCAGTCCCAACAGGCAATTAGGAACATCAAACAAAGGAGGAGTTATGTGAAGGAATTCCTCATTTTTATGTCTGGAGACAAGGGGGACATCAACAAGACCTTCAATTTTCTCAATGATATGCAAAACCTGAATAGGTGTGTTTTCACTGTTCTCTTCAATATGAATACACATGAATACACATGAATACACTAATACTTTAAAGATTTTAAAATGCAGTCCACATTTGAAGTGCTTATATATTGCTTTCCATTTTTTTCTTCTCAAGATACCTGACACGTCTGAATGGTAGACTGAAGGCAACCAGTCAGGTGCATATCATTTTGGATATTGAGGCCTTCTTTAAATTTCTCAAACTGCAGACTTGTAGGCTCACTCCAAAAAAGATTGCCTGCATTTTAGAAAAGCTCGCCTTATGGAAAAAATGCTTAGGGCCCCGAGTTGTGGTTCAAAGACAAGAGTATCGGAGGCTTAAATGTGGTAAGTTTGAATGAAAAGAGTTGCTGATAAGAGGTATGCTGGTCTCAACATGGTGTACTGGTCTCAACATGGTGTACCTTTTTTCTCTTACAGCAAAACTCATACCAGCTGAACACCTCCTTGCCTTCATCCAGCAAACTGTGGTCAGGCTGCCTCAAGCACTGCAAGAACTAACTGAGGACCCAGCCAGTCTTGTTTTGCAGGCCAGAGTGGTAGGGTTGTTGGTGGGGGGCATGGCTTCCACCACGGGGCACAGGAAGTGCATATTCATGGGCATGACTGAAGGGAATGTGCAGAGGGCAGAAGCTTATAAAAGCACTTTTACCATTACAGTGAGTATATCAAATGCGGCAAATGCATTCATGTAAAGTTATTGCAACCTGTCTGGTAGTTTGTCTTTTCTAATGCTTGTCCATTTTCTCAGGTACCTTTGCATAAAACGGCCAAGACCTTTGGTGCTGGCAAGGTCTGTATTCGAAAAGACCTCTTCCAACTTCTCCGGGACTTCTGTGAAGTAAGACCCAGCCTACCAGGCTACGACAAGGCACCAGAGACCTTATTTTTTAACTCCTCAGGCAATGAATTGACACGGATGGGAGTATTTGTAGGATGTGCATGGAAGGACTGTGGACTCCCAGGCTCACCCACGATCACAGACATCCGCACTGCGATTTCCACTCATGTATGTTCCTATCAACTTTACCAAAAAGCTGATATTTTTTCTGATATTTGCTATATCTATAAAGCTCTTTCTCTCCCACAGACTGATGTGGTACTTCCTTTCGAGGAGAGAGCAAAAGTGTCCCAAGCCATGGCACATGATTTGCAGACGGCAAGAAAATTTTATGTGCCTGAGGCAACTGCACAGCAGGCCAGAGGAACAGCATTGAACATTCTGAAGTCCCTAATGACCTCAGTCAACCAGACAAGTGAGTCTCATTTCTGGTGTTTTCTTGATTTTGTAACCATTGCCATGATGTCTTCTAAGTGGCTGATGAATTGTACAGAAAAACAGCTCCCTCGCCATGATATGCCAGAGGAGCCCATGCAGACCGTGGAGGAGGCAGATCAGCAGGGTCAGACACAGGCGCAGGGAATACTAAAAGATGATTTAGAGGTGTCTACCTCTTCAGATGACTCTGAGGATGAGGAGGGGAAGACAATGGACCAGGAGACATTGGCAGAGTCAGAGGTGTCGGAGTCTGCAGACTCAAGCGACTTTGAGGACGAGGGTCAGGTGAAGGAGGTAATGGTGCAGGGCCAGGAGCAAGCGCAGTCTGAGTCCTGTAGCTCTGAGCCTGACTCCAGTGAGTCAAGTGAAGAGAGCCAGGACTCAGGGGAGTCAGGGGAACCAGGGGAGGTAAGCAGATCAAGGAACTCAAACAACATACAAGATTAAGGTCTAATATGCTATTAATATAGTTTCATTTACAATTTTGTTTCAGATTTTTCTTTCAATTGTATGGTTAGCAATATCAACCCATGTATGTTTCTGTGAACTTTACCAAAGAGCTGATGATCTATAAAACTCATTCTCTCCCACAGACAGAAGTGGCACTTCCCTCTGAGGAAAGCGAGAAGGTCTCTCAAAAAACACCTGAATGGCCACCACGAATCAAGCTGGATATATTGAGGGCTCTAATAGAATCTTTCACACCAGGTACAAGTGGGTCTCATTTTTGGTGTTTTCTTTCTTTTGTAACCATTGTCATGATGTTTTCTAAGTGTCTGATGAATTGTACAGACAAACAGACCATGGAGGAGACAGGTCAGCAGGAGAGACAGGATGAGGGGATACCTGAGAAGGCAATGGAGCTGGACCACGAGACATCGGCAGACTATGAAGCTGAGGGGTCAGGTCAGCAGGAGACACAGGATGAGGGGATACTTGAGAAGGCAATGGAGCTGGACCATGAGACATTGGCAGACACTGAAGCTGAGGGGTCAAGGGACTTAAGTGACTCAGAGGAGGGTCAGATGAAGACTGGGAATCAGGGCCAGGAGGAAGAGTCAGAGTCCGAGTATGAGTCTGAAGACTCAAGCGCCGAGAGTAGCTCTGAGTCTGCGGACTCGAGCGAGTCAGATTCTGAGTCCCAGAGTCCCACTGTTACTACCACAATGGTAGGAGGAAATTATGTGTGTTAAAACATTAAAAAGTTGTTGTTTTCATTAAAAAGTGCAACTAAAAGCATGGAATTTGAAGTCGAATTTCTGGAATGTCAATTGAGTGCCTACACCTGACATTGTGTGCTACTTAGCCCTTAAATATTCTGTAGACAGTCCCTGCCTGGACCATAGTCAAATACATGGAAGTTTAAGTCCATGTTCCGGAATATCACCTGGCTACCTACCCGAATTTGGGTGCTCATTTCCCCGCATACATTCGGGAGAGGGTCCCTGCCTGGATCTAACAGAGTTGGAAGTTGAAGTCCTCCCAAATATGACCTGGTTACTTACCTGAGTTTAGATGCTCATTTCCCCGCATACATTCGGGAGAGGCTCCCTGTCTGGATCTAAGTAATAAAGTTGGAAGTTGCAGTTCAAGTTCCGGAATATCACCTGGCTACCTACCCGAATTTGGGTGCTCATTTCCCCGCATACATTCGGGAGAGGGTCCCTGCCTGGATCTAAGTAATAAAGTTGGAAGTTGAAGTCCATGTTCCGGAATATCACCTGGCTACCTACCCGACTTTGGGTGCTCATTTCCCCGCACACATTCGGGAGAGGGTCCCTGCCTGGATCTAACAGAGTTGGAAGTTGAAGTCCTCCCAAATATGACCTGGTTACTTACCTGAGTTTAGATGCTCATTTCCCCGCATACATTCGGGAGAGGGCTCCCTGCCTGGATCTAAGTAATAAAGTTGGAAGTTGAAGTCCATGTTCCGGAATATCACCTGGCTACCTACCCGACTTTGGGTGCTCATTTCCCCGCACACATTCGGGAGAGGGTCCCTGCCTGGATCTAACAGAGTTGGAAGTTGAAGTCCTCCCAAATATGACCTGGTTACTTACCTGAGTTTAGATGCTCATTTCCCCGCATACATTCGGGAGAGGCTCCCTGTCTGGATCTAAGTAATAAAGTTGGAAGTTGAAGTCCATGTTCCGGAATATCACCTGGCTACCTACCCGACTTTGGGTGCTCATTTCCCCGCACACATTCGGGAGAGGGTCCCTGCCTGGATCTAACAGAGTTGGAAGTTGAAGTCCTCCCAAATATGACCTGGTTACTTACCTGAGTTTAGATGCTCATTTCCCCGCATACATTCGGGAGAGGCTCCCTGTCTGGATCTAAGTAATAAAGTTGGAAGTTGCAGTTCAAGTTCCGGAATATCACCTGGCTACCTACCCGAATTTGGGTGCTCATTTCCCCGCACACATTCGGGAGAGGGTCCCTGCCTGGATCTAACAGAGTTGGAAGTTGAAGTCCTCCCAAATATGACCTGGTTACTTACCTGAGTTTAGATGCTCATTTCCCCGCATACATTCGGGAGAGGGTCCCTGCCTGGATCTAAGTAATAAAGTTGGAAGTTGAAGTCCATGTTCCGGAATATCACCTGGCTACCTACCCGACTTTGGGTGCTCATTTCCCCGCACACATTCGGGAGAGGGTCCCTGCCTGGATCTAACAGAGTTGGAAGTTGAAGTCCTCCCAAATATGACCTGGTTACTTACCTGAGTTTAGATGCTCATTTCCCCGCATACATTCGGGAGAGGGCTCCCTGCCTGGATCTAAGTAATAAAGTTGGAAGTTGAAGTCCATGTTCCGGAATATCACCTGGCTACCTACCCGACTTTGGGTGCTCATTTCCCCGCACACATTCGGGAGAGGGTCCCTGCCTGGATCTAACAGAGTTGGAAGTTGAAGTCCTCCCAAATATGACCTGGTTACTTACCTGAGTTTAGATGCTCATTTCCCCGCATACATTCGGGAGAGGCTCCCTGTCCTGGATCTAAGTAATAAAGTTGGAAGTTGAAGTCCATGTTCCGGAATATCACCTGGCTACCTACCCGACTTTGGGTGCTCATTTCCCCGCACACATTCGGGAGAGGGTCCCTGCCTGGATCTAACAGAGTTGGAAGTTGAAGTCCTCCCAAATATGACCTGGTTACTTACCTGAGTTTAGATGCTCATTTCCCCGCATACATTCGGGAGA
>JAOPHQ010000657.1:0-42500 GCA_030340625.1 Merluccius polli
CTATATGGTCTTACCACAACCTTTAATTTTGAAAAATATAGTCAACAATGGCGAGGCAATTGAAATTTTTCCAAATAAAAATTCCTTAAAAATAAGAAGAGATATATTTTTCAAAACTAAAAGGTTGTAGTAAGACCATATAGGGGCCATGCCTATTAGTGATGGCTCGTTCGCGAACGAATCAGTTCGAACGAACGACTCTTTAAAGTGAACGAACTGACCTCATTCGCCGTTCTCGTTCGACTCGTTCGTCGTCGTTCGTCTCGTTCGCTGAGTCGCTGACGCGCTGCTGATTCGCGAGTCGCGAGTCGTTCGCTGACTGTGATTGACTCGAGGACTGACACGTCACGACTCACGAGAGCCAGCCAATCGTGCCTTTTACATTTAAATATCAGTGAAATGGTAAATGCATGCTGTCTTTGTATTTTCTGTCATCCCAGATTAATAAAATATTTGAATGTCTCGTCAATCTGTCTCGTTGCACGCGACCCGGCGGGGACCCCCACCTTGGTGGATCTTGGGGGTGGCCAATGGCCATCTTCACAATAGTAAATAAAATATGCCCAGAATAAACACAACTGTACATCATTAACTTTTAAACTCATCATTGCTAAATCAAGTCTATTATCTTGCTGATATATTAAACATCCAATAATCTACTACGCCCCCGCCCCCCAGCATCCCGATCCTGACATGTCATTATGCATACATTAAATAAATCTGTTGAACTCAAATTAAATACATATGTTAACATATTCAACCAGACAGACACAATGTTGTAACAATGGCGACGCTATTGAATTTTTGGCAAATAAAAATTCCTTAAAAATAAGAAGAGATATATTTTTCAAAACTAAAGGTTGTAGTAAGACCATATAGGGGCCATGTTTATATGGACCAAGTTTTGGAGCTCTAGAGTCAATAATGGCGACGCTATTGAAATTGTTGCTGAATAAAAATTCCTTACAAATAGGTAGAGATCAATTTTCCAAAAATAAAGGTTGGAGTAAGACCATATAGAGGCCATGCCTATATGGAGCAAGTTTTGTCAACAATGGCGACGCTATTGAAATTTGACCATTGTGGTCGTTTTCCGTTTTGCACTTTGCAGACGGTCCCTAAGCTCGCGGATAAAAGCCGACAGCTCATAGAAGCCAATGCAATTCACCGTTCGCTGAAGACGGCTCGTTTGGATGAAAACAAGGTTGTAGCTGGTTCTCCAGGTTACTACATTTAGCTGGAGGTGTCATTTGTGTCGCAACGATGTTTCACTGATCTATTGATCCGCTAACTCCGAATCTGCCAATTTCTTTCCATCTTTACGGAAGTTTGCAGAAAACTACAGTCACTTGGACTAAACCACAGTCTGGACCACTTGGACTAAACCACAGTCTGGACCGCTTGGACTAAACCACAGTCTGGACCACTTGGAGTAAACCACAGTCTGGACCGCTTGGACTAAACCACAGTCTGGACCGCTTGGACTAAACCACAGTCTGGACCGCTTGGAGTAAACCACAGTCTGGACCGCTTGGACTAAACCACAGTCTGGACCACTTGGAGGGGAGAAATTAAATACATGGTGTCGTGTCAAATCCAGGTGAACACCAGCTTGTATGTTTTACACTTTAATTACTTTTTTAATTTCAATTTATTCGTTAGTGATGTGAGCGTCTCCTCACACTGCCGGTGTGTTTATGCGCTTTATCAGAGTGTGAAGTTAATATTGCACCGACTGTTTGATTAGGCGCTTTATAGATAAGTATATTAAATACACTGCAGTATAAATCCACCTCTCAAGACAAAGACCGCATTGTGGGTCCAAGACTGAGAAAACTAAAACCCAGTCCAAGTCCATGTGATCACCATCTCCTCATGTTTCCTAGTGAGAAGACGGTCCAACCCAATGTTGCTGTGAACCGGGTCTGACACCATGGTGGTGGACCGAGGGGCCCTGAGGAGCCTGTCCTGGATAGTGAGGACCATCAGGGGCCTCAGGACCCAAGGACCCGCCGCCTCCTCCCATGGCACCGGCGCCGCGAAGGTGAGTGACCTTCGCCATCACCTTCATCACCTTATCTCCAGGACATCTGCTCTGCCCTCACGCGCCCCACGCAGCCGCAGCCCGCATCAGGCTTGTTGTGCAGAACCAACAGTTAGTGGAGGGGGGGGGGTCTAGATAAAGTAGTCTTTATCTAGTCTTTAAGTGGTCCTAGTTGTCTTTATCTTAACTGCAATTGTCCATACATGAAGATGTGTTCTGATGGTGACTTCGTTCTTAAGTGATCAGTGACTGAAGAACCGAGTCAACATCATCAGATCCGTTTCCGTTTCCTCACCGTCTGTCTGCTCAGGAGACTTTGAGGGACAGGTCGTGGGACGGCGGTCTCCGCGGGGGGCCGTCGGCGCCGTGCCGCAGGTACGCCGCCTCTCCGGGCGCCACCGCCGCCACTAAGGGCCTCCAGGGGCCCCGCGCCGGCCGCAGCTTCTCTGGAGGGGCTGCGCTGCTCCAGGACCAGGAGAAGGTGGACCCCAGACCACACAAGCAAGTGGTAGGACTAAACTCTGAAGTCTTCACTGATATTATTAATTTGATGTAACAGATTGTATAAAGGAGCTGTGGAAATAAAGAAAGTATTTACTTTGTCTTTGTGAACTGCAGCTCAGTGAAAACGCTCGGGAGTGTAAAGTACCCGTGACTCGACTTGGGCGGCTGGTTAGTTTTGGAGGTATGTCATTAGTTTTAAATAAATACCTACTAATAAATATTACCTACTAATAAATATTACTCTGGTAAATACATTATTGAAGCTGCCCCCCCCCCCTCCCCCATGTTATTCAAAAATTATTAAAAACACTGCTATTCGTTTGTGCCGTAAAAAAATATCGTTTGTGCTGTTAAGAACTAAACTTTACATTTTCTGGCCAGTGACGTCACTCAGCCCCCCATACTTGTCCAAATTTCCCCAAAATAGTCTCAATCGTTTGTGCTGATTTGTGCCGTCAAAAGAAACATTTGTGCTACTTCGGTTTTTAAGTTATCAGGCTTTATTGTTACACGCGTGACGTCACCCAGCCCCCCATCAATATCCAAATTTCCCCAAAACGGTCTCAATCGTTTGTGCTGTTAAAAGAAACATTTGTGCTCCTTCGGTTTTCACGTTAGCATGCTTTATTACACGCCTACTATTTGCACTCATAGACGTTTGCATTGCAAAGGCTTCTGACACGTCACCGGGGCGTGTGTGTCCGGGAGGGAGCAGCCCCCTCCCGGACACACACGCCGGCTCTTACCGCTGTGTTTTTATTTAAATTTCATTTATTAATCCGCACTTCCAGACCGCCACCGGGGCTTCACAGTAACGTGTCCGAGGAGAGCTGCCCTCTCCCGGACACACACGTCGGCTTTGTGGGCTGATGGGGAACTCAGTCTCGATCTGCCGCTCTCTCACAGCGGAGACTCCGCAGCCAGAGAACAATCCGAGACCGCTGCAGCGCAGAGTGAGTTCAGTTCGGTGTTCACTAAAGGTCATCATGACCAGCACCACAGCAGGGCTCTCAAGTTTTGAACACAGGCAAGAGTGACATTCCCCCCCGCCCCCCCCCCCCGGGTCCCGGCCCGTCGCCCCCCCCCCCCCCCCCCCCCCAGGGGTGGACTGGGGACCAAATTCGGCCCGGGCAATTTTGTCTTGGACTGGCGTTGGGGGTGCGCGATTGTTGCGCGGGGGTGCTGCTGCTACGTGATTGTTAACGCGTGATTGTTTTCAGCGTGAGAAATGGCATGCGTGGCGGGAGGGCGTGACAAAAGACCGAAATGAGTGACTGTCTGTCACGCTCAATGAGTGACTGTCACGCTCAATGAGTGACTGTCACGCTCAATGCGTGACACTTGAGAGCCCTCTGCCACAGCGCACATTCAGATCATAAGCTGCTCTTATGCAGCGCTTCATTTGTAAAGCGGGAGGTACCGGAACGCAGAGGGGGGTGTGGATCCGGCGGCTCATTACGGGGTTCGAGGTACCAGGTACCGGCCTACCTAAAAAAAAAAGTGGGGGGAGTTTCGCGATTGTTGGGGGGGGGGGGGGGGGGGGGGGCACAAATCAGCACAAACGATTGAGACTATTTTGGGGAAATTTGGACAAGTATGGGGGGGGGGTGAGTGACGTCACTTGCCAGAAAATGTAAAGTTTAATTACTTAAAACCCCTTAACAGCACAAACGATAATTTTTACGGCAGCAAACGAATAGCAGTGCTTTTAATAATGTTTGAACAACATGGGGGGGGGGGGGGGGGGGGGCAGCTTCACGCAGGTGTGTCACTGCTGTTGTTGGCCCACCAGGATGAGATTTGTGTGTGTGTGTGTGTGTGTGTGTGTGTGTGTGTGTGTGTGTGTGTGTGTGTGTGTGTGTGTGTGTGTATAAAGGACATACTACATTCTCAGCACAAACAGCCTCTCCTGTGTAAATAAGGGTACAGTATGTCTCCCATGATGCACCAGTTCTCCCAGCGCTAACCATGAGAGGTGCTTTCCATAGGAGGTGAACTGTAACCATAGCAACGTCTCCACAACAGAGGAAAAGTCTCTCTGGTCCCTTTCTGTGTATAACGTGTCACCTGCCATCGGCCGTTTGTATGAAGATATGGATAAACGGCGTATGGAAAGCGGTCCAGGTTTCCCAACCAGGTGGTTTCTGTGCTTCCACAGGTCTGGCAGTTGGACTCGGTCTTGGTGCCATCGCAGAAGTGGCGAAGAAGAGCTTGAACCTTCAACCACACCCTGGTAGGCGGGGGGGGGGGGGGGGGGGGGGGGCTGGTTGAATCGGTTGTACAAAGACTCACTGCAGCAAACGCCTCAGCAGCCTGCCAACTAAAGATGGCTCCTCCTCCTCCTCCTCCTCCTCCTCCTCCTCTGTGTTCCTCCTCTTCTTCCAGGAGGCAAGGCGGCGGTTCTGGACTCCAGCGCCTTCCTCACCGAAGCCAACGCCGAGCGGGTCGTGCGAACTTTGTGCAAAGTCCGCGGTGCGGCGCTCAAACTGGGGCAGATGCTGAGCATCCAAGGTCAGTATTGATTGATCGGTTCCTGATCAGTCAGGTCGCGTTATTGATCGACTTTACGGAAAGTAAAACGCTCAAGATGATTTTTCTTTGGGAACACGAGTGACAACTAGAAATGCTTTACTTAACGAACTGAGCCATGACAACCACAGGATATCTACCAGTCTATTACCTCCCCCCAGCCAGACCCCCCCCCCCCCCCCCCAGGCCAGACCCCCCCCCCCCCCCTCCCGGCCAGACCCCCCCCCCCCCCCTCCCGGCCAGCTCCAATGCATGCCATACCATGCTGGCTGTGGTGAGACACACCCCTAGCTGTCCTCTCCAGATAGGGGGACGGTTTAGCCTGCGTCACGCTGTACTTTTACATCACAACATCATAACATCATAACATGTGCTGGTGCTGTGGTTGTGGTTGGTCAGCCTGCCATGCGTTCCTATTTCTACTTTAATACTGCTTAACTTATTCCTGTAATCCAGTTGCTGCATGCCCGGCTGTGCAACTCCTATAGAAAACATGTGATTTCTATACATCATAATAACATGTTACACATTATCACTATACAGAATAACATGTTATATGATATTTTAGATATGTCCGTTATTCCTACTCATAATAAGTTACTATGTTACTCCTATACATAACATGTTGCTGTATACATGATCATGTTATGTTTTATTCCTTTATTCCAAACACGATAACATGTTACGTTATTGCTGTACATGTTGTTGCTATATGTTATTGCCATACATAATAACATGGCTTATTACACTGATTTGTTCGCCGGTATTTCTGCATAACAAACGCTGCTATGGACGCTATTTTCCATTTGACTTTTTTAAAGCAGAAGCAATGAAATCATTTTTAAAATCAATAAAATTATTTTGTTATATTTTGGGTCAAATTATTGATTTTAGTGAGTAGCCGTGTAATAAGCTATGAGATAATGTACAGTGAGCGATTTGTTATAATGAATGAATAATGTACTATTATTATTATCCTTTGCATGTTAAGTCTTTATCTCCCCTCTGACCTCTGACCTTTGACCCCCACCAGACGATGCGTTCATCAACCCTCAGCTCGCTAAGATCTTCGAACGCGCGCGGCAGAGCGCCGACTTCATGCCCACCAAGCAGATGATGGTGCGTTCTGTTTTACCCTTCAAACTTTATTCACTTATTTAGCACAAGTCATACATCAAATAAGAGTCAGGTTAAAAGAACATGAGTTTAAATAAAAAAACATGAAAATGAAATGAAATAATCAAATAAAAATAATCAAATAACTGAGATAACATCTGAGAATGATCCAGGTATAACTGCAGCTCCAACTCCAGCCACTAGAGGCCGCTCATGGCAACACTTACATAGTGCAGCTTTAAGTTAAAAAGTTAAAGACATTGCAAGTTAAGGAATCTGCCTCAGCCATTAATGATTGAAGTAAAACATGTCTGTGTTTCTTGAGGGTGAGCCGGTGTTGTCTGTCTGTCTTCGTCTCCAGAAGGTCGTCAGCGGCGACCTGGGCCCCGGCTGGCGCGACCAGCTGCAGACCTTCGAGGAGAAACCGTTCGCCGCCGCCTCCATCGGTCAGGTGCACCTGGCGCGGCTCCGCGACGGCCGGGAGGTCGCCATGAAAATCCAGGTGAGCCGGCGTCCTTTCACCTTATCTTCTATCCCCTCTCCCTCCCTCCCTCCCTCCCTCCCCCCTGATAACGGCCCGCCGCCATGTGGTGGAAAACCCACAGGAGTCCAGATAATATTCAGCTTCCTCCTCCCCTCCTCTTATCTGCAGTACCCCGGCGTGGCGAGGAGCATCGTCAGCGACGTCCGCAACATCATGACCGTTCTGAGTTTGAGCAACGCGCTGCCAGAAGGTGGGTCACATAGTTTCTATTGTGGCGGATCGGCGGGTCAACGCTCGCCATTGTTGTCCCTTTGTGTCTTGTAGCCCCCCCCCTCTTGGGTTTCGTCCGTGACTGTGGCGCTTAAAGCTGAGACCGCAGGTTTGATTTCCGTCCGCAGGTCTGTTCCCAGAGCACCTGATCGAGGTCATGAGTCGAGAGCTGGCGCTGGAGTGCGACTACATCAGAGAGGCCCAGTGTGCCGCCAAGTTCCAGTGAGTTTACCAAATTTATTATTAACCTTTATATTTTACATGCATGTTTATATTTTACATGCATGTTTATATTTTACATGTCTTTATATGTTACATGTCTCTTTATGTTACATGTATGTTCTAGTGAGTTGAGAAGAGGGATATAGCGTGTAGCACAGGACCACAGGTGGGGTTTGAACCTCCGTTTCTTTTAATGTGAGAGACCAACCAAGAGATTGGTGGGAAGCTTAGCTGATCTTTATTTTATCTATTATCTATTTTTTTCCTACTGCTTTGTTTGTTTGTTTTTTATTATGCTGAATTTGAATCTCAATTTGCCGTTTAGCTCCCCAGCCCATCTGACAGCCAAGTTTCCAAAACATTGATGTCTTAATTCAAATAACAGCCAAGAAATAGTGTAATTAAATATACAAAGAGGAAAAAAGACGATCCCCAACAAACGGCAGTCGTGCTAAAAATAAACTGATTATCTTATTCACCTTTAAATAATGAACACTCACAAGGTAGGGATTCAAACTGTTACCTCGGTAACGCCGGCGTTGTCCTGAGCGTTTCTTCTCATTGGTCCACTAACTCGTCTGCCAGAGCGCTGCTGAAGGACGACCCGTTCTTCTACGTTCCTGACGTGGTGCCGGAGCTGAGCAGCCGCCACGTCCTCACCACCGCCCTGGTCCCCGGGTTCCCCCTGGACCGGGCCGCCCAGCTGGACCAGGACCTCAGGAACGAGGTAGGACCGGACGCACACCCGCCGCCGGGACGCTCGCAAGCGTCGATGTAGGACACCTGCCAAATAGTCAAACCTGTCAGCCTATCTATCATTGGCTGGGGTTCATTTTGGACCCTGGCTGTGAGTCGTTCTTACGATACCGTCTGGAGAAGCAGTTGTGTCCAACAGCTTACCTAATCATCTGCTTATTTGTTCTGCTATTGTTCATATTGGTGGTTATTTCATGCATCTGGTTGTACACGGTGGTCCTGTGGGTTTGAGCCCCTAACCCTGGCCTTGGGTTCGATCCCCATGCTGAGAACCTGTACACTCGCGGTATTGTAAGAAGCTTTGGATAGAAGCGTCCACCAAATGGTGAACATTACGTATTAAACACGCTTAAACTGTGTCTTCGAAGTAAAGTATGTTTTGTGCGCTCCATGACTTACTTTAATCAGCGCCTCTCGTCTTCTCCTGCAGATCTGTGAGCGGATCCTGACCCTCTGCCTGAGGGAGCTCTTCGAGTTCAGGTACATGCAGACCGACCCGAACTGGTCCAACTTCTTCTACGACCCTCAAGCCCACAAGGTATGGCGAGCCGCGCCTGTGGACGTATTCACACACGGGTGTCGTAACCATGGTTACCGTTTGACCGTCGTCTGTTTAACTTTCTCAGGTCGCGCTTTTAGACTTTGGAGCGACGCGAGGGTTTGATAAAAGCTTCACTGACCTCTACATCGAGGTGAGCTGGTCAGAAGTAATAAGTAACTGGGCATAACAACTTATCAAGATCACTCTCACGACTAACAACATAAATTATATCAATTACAACGCATTCCCAGTGTGGAGCTTTTATTTTGAAATTTAAGTGTGCCAGTTGGTGTCGTGTCCCGGTGTCAGGTGATCAAGGCGGCGGCGGACCAGAACCGAGACGCTGTCCTGAAGATGTCCAGAGACATGAAGTTCCTCACCGGCTACGAGTCCAAGGTGGTGGATAGGACCGCATCATTCTGTTCATTACATCTACGTTTACCCATAATGCACCTGAATTAAAGCAGTACATCTACGTTTACCCATAATGCACCTGAATTAAAGCAGTACATCTACGTTTACCCATAATGCACCTGAATTAAAGCAGTACATCTACGTTTACCCATAATGCACCTGAATTAAAGCAGCGACGTTTTGCACCACAACCAGTTTAATTGAAACCATTAAAATATCGTCACTAGCATAGTCATCAAAATCGCGATTTTGGCCTCTGCAATTAGCTAATCGTGAAAGATTGCAATTCATTTACTATAAAAACATTAATAAATCAGATTTTGTAGATTTAAATCAAATTACAAACCGTTACAACTCAGCAGTTGCTTTATTATTATTGAACAGAATATGAATTGAATCGATAATCTGTTAATTGCAATAAATAATCGCGCAGCCGTTTAGCGTTTACCTGTCAGAGTGTAACTCCAGGCGTTGATGGCGTCCCCAGGCGATGGAGGACGCCCATGTGGACGCCGTGATGATCCTGGGCGAGGCGTTCTCCTCGGAGCGGCCCTTCGACTTCAGCAGCCAGTCGACCACGCGGCGCATCCACAGCCTCATCCCCGTCATGCTGCGCGAACGCCTGACTCCGCCCCCCGAGGAAACCTACTCGCTGCACCGCAAGATGGGCGGCTCCTTCCTCATCTGCTCCAAGCTGGGCGCCAGCGTGGCGTGCCGGGGAATGTTCAGACACGCCTACGACATGTACTGGAGGGAGGGGTAGACCGGCCCGGTATCGGAGGGAGGGGTAGACCGGCCCGGTACCGGAGGGAGGGGTACTAGACTGGCCCGGTATCGGAGGGAGGGGTAGGTTGGCCCGGTACTGGAGGGAGGGGTACTAGACTGGCCTGGGCCTGGTACCGGAGGGAGGGGTGATAGGTTGGCCTGGTACCGGAGGGAGGGGTACTAGGTTGGCCTGGTACCGGAGGGAGGGGTACTAGGCTGGCCTGGTACCGGAGGGAGGGGTACTAGGTTGGCCTGGTACCGGAGGGAGGGGTACTAGGCTGGCCTGGTACCGGAGGGAGGGGTACTATACTGGCCTGGTACCGGAGGGAGGGGTACTAGACTGGCCTGGGCCTGGTACCGGAGGGAGGGGTGATAGGTTGGCCTGGTACCGGAGGGAGGGGTAGACTGGCCCGGTACCGGAGGGAGGGGTACTAGACTGGGCTGGGCCTGGTACCGGAGGGAGGGGTAGACCGGCCCGGTACCGGAGGGAGGGGTACTAGACTGGCCTGGTGCTTGAGGGAGGGGTAGGCTGGCCTGGTACCGGAGGGAGGGGTACTAGACTGGCCCGGTACCGGAGGGAGGGGTAGACTGGCCCGGTACCGGAGGGAGGGGTACTAGACTGGCCTGGTACTGGAGGGAGGGGTAGACTGGCCTGGTACCGGAGGGAGGGGTATTAGACTGGCCCGGTACCGGAGGGAGGGGTACTAGACTGGCCCGGTACCGGAGGGAGGGGTAGACTGGCCCGGTACCGGAGGGAGGGGTACTAGACTGGCCTGGGCCTGGTACCGGAGGGAGGGGTGATAGGCTGGCCTGGTACCGGAGGGAGGGGTACTAGACTGGCCCGGTACCAGAGGGAGGGGTAGACTGGCCCGGTACCGGAGGGAGGGGTAGACTGGCCCGGTACCGGAGGGAGGGGGTACTAGACTGGCCTGGTACTGGAGGGAGGGGTAGACTGGCCTGGTACTGGAGGGAGGGGTAGGTTGGCCCGGTACCGGAGGGAGGGGTACTAGACTGGCCTGGGCCTGGTACCGGAGGGAGGGGTGATAGGTTGGCCCGGTACCGGAGGGAGGGGTAGGTTGGCCTGGTACCGGAGGGAGGGGTATTAGACTGGCCCGGTACCGGAGGGAGGGGTAGGCTGGCCCGGTACCGGAGGGAGGGGTACTAGACTGGCCTGGTACTGGAGGGAGGGGTAGACTGGCCTGGTACTGGAGGGAGGGGTAGACTGGCCCGGTACCGGAGGGAGGGGTACTAGACTGGCCCGGTACCGGAGGGAGGGGTAGACTGGCCCGGTACCGGAGGGAGGGGGTACTAGACTGGCCTGGTACTGGAGGGAGGGGTAGACTGGCCTGGTACTGGAGGGAGGGGTAGACTGGCCCGGTACCGGAGGGAGGGGTACTAGACTGGCCCGGTACCGGAGGTGAGAGACTGTGATGGTCCAAGTGCTGGCCAATCGGAGGCTGTGGCTGAGAGAGATCATGTCTGTAGAGAAGGGTCCATAACGGACCAGGCGGCCGTGTTGCCATGCGTTACAGGCGGCCGTGTTGCCATGCGTTACAGGCGGCCGTGTTGCCATGCGTTACAGGCGGCCGTGTTGCCATGCGTTACAGGCGGCCGTGTTGCCATGCGTTACAGGCGGCCGTGTTGCCATGCGTTACAGGCGGCCGTGTTGCCATGCGTTACAGGCGGCCGTGTTGCCATGCGTTACAGGCGGCCGTGTTGCCATGCGTTACAGGCGGCCGTGTTGCCATGCGTTACAGGCGGCCGTGTTGCCATGCGTTACAGGCGGCCGTGTTGCCATGCGTTACAGGCGGCCATGTTGGCTCCGCTTGGGGCTGATCCAGATGTGTTTGCTGTGTAACTTTGCTAAATAATGTATTTGTGTTCTGATGATCCATTTAAATTTTAAACGCTGTATGCAAACAGAACTTTTTGATGAAGTGAGAAATATGTGATGTAGTTGAATGTCTGTTTTATTTGTGCATAGTTTTATATCCGATATTTCACAAATAATTGTACAACTACTTTACTAAATGGGTTTGATTGTTGTTGCATTGTGATGATTATCTTCCATGGATGAAATAATAACAACTGTTGAACTTCGTTTGTGTGGTCGTGTATTTGTTAACCTCGAGGAACACAACTCCTACAATACTTCTAAATATCTGAAGATCATTTACAAATTATATTACAAATATTACAGATTAGATTTTTTTTTAAAATAGGTTTTATTCTGACCTCTGCTTGACTTGTGGAACCAAATGCTGCAAGAAATGAAATTCACAAAGCAAACGATTCACTGGTTGAAGGAAAACACATTCGGATTAACGTCGATAAGCAGACAGTTTGAGCTCAGATGTTTGTTTGGTCTTCTTGGACAGGACTGTGTTTTTGTCCATAGATGAGCTGCTTGGTGAACCCTGCAGGGCCCCCAGGAGGCCCTCAGGGGCCCCCAGGAGCTGCAGCGGTCCTGAAGCCCATATGATACCAGGACTAGCCGCTGGAGCATTTCTGGTTCTGTGTCGTTCATCAGAAGTCACTAATTCAGCGATCTGATGCTCTTCATAATGTGAAGATGATCCATACAAACACACATATATATATATAATATTATATATACGAGAACGTCCTCAACCATAATGTGGGTCTCCACCGGTGAGCTGGAGACCCGGGGGGGGGGGGGCGTTGCTACGGCGACAGGTCACAGCGCTGCAGACAGGCGGTCCGGTCCTCGGAGCGGCGCTCCACTTGGACCGTGACGCCGGAGAAGTGGAACTCTGAGCGCAGCGAGGCGGTGACGTCACGGAGGAGCAGCTGGGCGTCCGCACCGTCCTCTACACACAAACAAACACGCAAACAACATGCAAACAACACGGAGTTAACCCAAACAACACGCAAACAACACGGAGTTAACCCAAACAACACGCAAACAACACGGAGTTAACCCAAACAACACGCAAACAACACGGAGTTAACCCAAACAACACAGAGTTAACCCAAACAACACGGAGTTAACCCAAACAACACAGAGTTAACCCAAACAACACAGAGTTAACCCAAACAACACAGAGTTAACCCAAACAACACGGAGTTAACCCAAACAACACAGAGTTAACCCAAACAACACGGAGTTAACCCAAACAACACAGAGTTAACCCAAACAACACAGAGTTAACCCAAACAACACAGAGTTAACCCAAACAACACGGAGTTAACCCAAACAACACGGAGTTAACCCAAACAAACACGCAAACAACACAGAGTTAACACAAACAACACGCAAACAACACGGAGTTAACCCAAACAACACGCAAACACAACACGCATCTAACCAATATGGCCGCCAGGTGAATAAGGTCTATAGTCACCTAACCAATATGGCCGCCAGGTGAATAATGCTGCGTTCGACGGCAATGGGATGTGGGACTTATCCTACCTGAAGTCTACTAGCTCCTACTTCAAAGCGTTCCAGGTAATTGAAGTGGAATGTAAACAGAAAACATGGACGACCGCAGTCTCTTTAGAGGAATTATTACAATTGTATCAATAACACATTGATTAACATATTGTCAGCACTGGGTAACGATATACGGCGGTGTTAGAGATGTTCTGGCGCCGTATGAAAGCTTGCCATATCGCTAAGGTATATTTACATATCTTCATGCTAACAGAATAACGACATAATTTCACGCCATAATATGAAAAACAAGTTGTGTTAAAATTGCAGTGTCTAAAACAACCCTACACTCAGAAAAGTAAAGTTTATAGCCTATTCGTTCTCACAACGTGTGATTCCATGGGCGCCGCCATTTTGCTCCGACGTAATTGTGGCGAAGTCGGGGGGTCGAGCCCCGACTTCGCCAGTTGGAGGTTCCACTTCGACAGGCATTCCAGTGCACTTTTCTTAGTTGGAGGTCGGATAAGTCCCACATCCCATATGCCGTCGAACGCAGCATAAGGTCTATAGTCACCTAACCAATATGGCCGCCAGGTGAATAAGGTCTATAGTCACCTAACCAATATGGCCGCCAGGTGAATAAGGTCTATAGTCATGTTAGGGGGTTACAGAAGTAATAAAGATTAATTGCTGTTTTAAACCTGCACTGTCATTTTTCTACTGCAGCCATTTGTTGCATTAAAAACTATCTGAACCTAAAATGTTTCTCTGACTAAAACACATAAAGTTATTTATTCTGGACTGTAACTGTCGTCTGAAAATGATGAAGCTACAACTCAAACCACTAGAGGCCGCTAGTGGGAAAACATACATAGTGCAGCTTTAAGTTAGTCATCTTTACTATATATATATATATATATATATATTATAGAGAGTGGATATATTATATATTTTAGAGAGTGGGTATGTTATATATATATATATATATATATATATATATATATATATATATATATATATATATATATATATATATATATATATATTTTACAGAGTGGGTATATTATATATTTCACAGAGTGGATATATTATATATTTTACAGAGTGGATATATTATATATTTTACAGAGTGGATATATTATATATTTTACAGAGTGGGTATATTATATATTTTAGAGAGTGGGTATATTATATATTTTACAGAGTGGATATATTATATATTTTACAGAGTGGGTATATTATATATTTTAGAGAGTGGGTATATTATATATTTTACAGAGTGGGTATATTATATATTTTACAGAGTGGATATATTATATATTTTACAGAGTGGGTATATTATATATTTTAGAGAGTGGGTATATTCTATATTTTACAGAGTGGGTATATTATATATTTTACAGAGTGGATATATTATATATTTTATAGAGTGGGTATATTATATATTTTACAGAGTGGGTATATTATATATTTTACAGAGTGGATATATTATATATTTTAGAGAGCGGATATATTATATATTTTAGAGAGCGGGTATATTATATATTTTACAGAGCGGGTATATTATATATTTTACAGAGTGGATATATTATATATTTTACAGAGTGGGTATATTACATATTTTACAGAGTGGGTATATTATATATTTTACAGAGTGGGCATATTATATATTTTACAGAGTGGGTATATTATATATTTTACAGAGTGGGTATATTATATATTTTACAGAGTGGGTATATTATATATTTTACAGAGCGGGTATATTATATATTTTACAGAGCGGGTATATTATATATTTTACAGAGCGGGTATATTATATATTTTACAGAGTGGATATATTATATATTTTACAGAGTGGGTATATTATATATTTTACAGAGTGGATATATTACATATTTTACAGAGTGGGTATATTATATATTTTACAGAGCGGGTATATTATATATTTTACAGAGTGGGTATATTATATATTTTACAGAGTGGGTATATTATATATTTTACAGAGTGGGTATATTATATATTTTACAGAGTGGGTATATTATATATTTTACAGAGTGGGTATATTATATATTTTACAGAGTGGGTATATTATATATTTTACAGAGTGGGTATATTATATATTTTACAGAGCGGGTATATTATATATTTTACAGAGTGGGTATATTATATATTTTACAGAGTGGGTATATTATATATTTTACAGAGTGGGTATATTATATATTTTACAGAGTGGATATATTATATATTTTACAGAGTGGGTATATTACATATTTTACAGAGTGGGTATATTATATATTTCACCGATGGCCACGTGCACAGAGACCAGGGCGTGCGTCCCGCTGAGGCTCCAGGCGTGGAGCTGGTGGACGTCCCGGACGCCGCTCACCGCCAGCAGCGCTTCGTTCACCGCCGCCACGCTAATACTGCTGGGGGTCCCTGCAGGAGGGACACACACACACACACACACACACACAGTCATTCCCATGATGCATTTCTTCCTCCGTATCCCCAAAATCTTAACCTTCAGTAACCTCATAACCTAAACGTAACCACTTTCAAACTAAATGATGAAAACCAAACGACAGCTAGAGTCTGAACGCATCACCAGTAAACACGCCTGAGTCCTGCCTCCTCAGTATCCATGGTTACCTTCCATCAGCGTCCGGCAGACGTCCTTAACGATGGAGAAGGTCGTGGCGAGCACCAAGGCGGAGAACAGGAAGGTGCACATGGGATCCGCCATTTTCATCTCAGGCTGTGGGAGAGCGCAATATAAAACACAACAACATGAAAACTCATCTTCTCAGTCCTGAAGGGGTTTGTTGAAGAAAGATGTTTAGGAAATGAGATTGACTTCATTAAACTCACAAAATAATCTATAAGGGTTTGTCTCCAAGCCACACATGAATCTCCAAAACCTTTTCCTGAACTTTCCAAAGCTACTCAGCATTAACGCCTAAAGACGACCAAAACCACTCAGACCTTCAGCTTCATCTCCCAGTGGGTTCCAGTAGATGTAGTCCTAACCTTCTTCCAAGGTACTTGTATTATTATTTTGCATTTTGTATACTTTATTAATTCATCCACTGCATTTAACCCATCCAATGCTAGGGGGCTAGCTCCAGATGTTTGGCCCATGCCTTGCTTATGGGCAGGGCAGGAAGGTTGACTTGCATGTCTTCTATGGTTGGGGTTGAGATGAAGGAGACTTGAAGGTACGATAGCCAGTATGCGTCTCCCCCCCCCATAGCCCCATGAACCGCTGGTCCTCCTCATGTCTCGTTAGCTGAATGAGCTTCACCTGTGTGGAGGACTCCTTCTGAGCCAAACCCCAACACCACTCAGATCGGTTTGCATCAGACGACTCCCTCGACAGGTTCAACACCTGCTGTTGCACAACCTCTGATTGGTTGCTAACGGTTACCTGGTCACCTGCTGATTAAGCGTTGATGCGACACACCTGTCCTCCGCTTCTCCACACTGAACTGAAGGGGCGTTTACAGGTGGGCCAGCGTGGTTCACTTACTCCCTCATTCCCTAATCCTTATACTGTATATAGTGAACACTATAGAGTTCACTATTTAGGGAACACTATAGAGTTCACTATTTAGGGAACTATTTAATTAGGGCAGTGAATAGGGGGGATTTATTATCAGTTTGTACCGATTGTACTCTTTTGCAGTGCATTATGGGTATTAAAAGTAGTGTACTATATTATTAGGGACCCAGATTTAGACACACGGACAGCACTACAAAATGACGACGCCCCCAAATAGTGAACTATATGAGGTGAGAAGTGAGCGACTTCGGACCGGACACTGACCCTGAAGTGGATGATGGTGGCGGCCACCAGGACCCCAAGGCTGTGCAGGAGGTCGCCGAGCGCGTGGACGAACGCCGCCCTCACGCTCGTGTTGCCATGGGCTCGGCCGCCGGCGCCGCCCTTACCCCGCCGACCCGGGGGGTCAGAGGTCAGCGCGTGGCTGTGGCCGTGAGCGGCGCCCGACTGGTGAAGGATCAGCGCCATCCTGGGAACAGAGGAGGAGCAGCGAGCTAATTACGTTAGCGCCATTTTAAGCAGCCGGATACAGTAGTAGAGGGTGTAGAAGGTTCTGGGTTCGAACCCCAGTCCCATCAGTTAACCTGTAGGCACCCCTTGATCCAACCCCCCCCCACCTGCTCCGTGTATCTACAAAATAAAAGTCCCTGTAAGTCACTCTGGATAAAGGCGTCGGCTCACAGGACGTTGGCGCCGACGGCGCAGCCGGAGGTGAGCAGCATGACGCGGGTGTGGATCTCATAGTCGCCGTCCAGCAGCCGCCGGCCCGCCAGAACCACCAGCACCGCCGTCACGGCCCAGATGGACAGAACCGACACCAGCGCCCCCATGGCCTCTGGGGGGGGGGGGGGGGGGGGGGGGAGCCAGTATCAGTGGTTATAGAGGAAATTTGTCATTGGACGATGAAATGGCCGTATAAATAATTATAAAACTACTTCCTTTCAGGTGAAGGTACGAAGTGCTCCACAGAAAAACAAAACATAAAAAATAAGAAATATAAAAATGACAAAAGGTAAGACCATAAAATCAAATAAAGTGCTAAGACCATCAACCTGTACACCACTGTTAGACAGGGCAGGACTCCCAGCAGGAGGTTACTGGGTTCGATCCCCAGTCTCCTAGGGCCTTACTCTAACTGCCCCTTTAATTCATGTTTTTTTAATTCACTGTAATTTGCTTTGGATAAATATTTACTATTAGTAAATTAATTTGGTCCTTTCTAGCTCCACTGGTAGAACTATAGCCAATAATCAGAATCAGTTTATTGCCAAGTAGGTTTGTACTTACAAGGAATTCGACTTGGTGTCATTGGTGCAGAATAAACATTAAGTAAAAAGAAAAATATAAAAAAGTATAGAGATAAGAAACCAAGTATTAACAATCTAAACAATATAAATATATATACAGAAATGTATACATACATATTATAAATAAACTCCTATACTACTACTAAATGCTTTGGATTAAAGCGTCCGCATCTGTTTGAAGACCAACAGCATGTATCCCAGCAGGAGGCCAGCAGGTCCAGTGTGTCTCCTCTGGTCCTACCTGCGCGGTGCCACCCGAAGGTCATGGTCCTGGTGGGGGGTCTGCTGGAGATCCACAGGGAGACCAGGCTGATCAGGATGCTGCACAGGTCCGTCAGGAGGTGAGCCGCGTCCGCCATGATGGCCAGGCTCTGAGCCGCGTAGCCGCCTGGAAACATGGAGGTTATGTTTAGACTTGAATCCTACTCAGTACTTCACAGGTTCAGAGTGTGTGTGTGTGTGTGTGTGTGTGTGTGTGTGTGTGTGTGTGTGTGTGTGTGTGTGTGTGTGTGTGTGTGTGTGTGTGTGTGAGGCGGCACCAGGACCACATGTTGACTACAGATGGACTCCACTGTCATGTTGTCTTTACCGATGACCTCGCCGATCATGAAGACCAGGCTGACGCCGCACGCCACCAGCAGCTGCCTCTTGGCCGTGCGCTTCTCGTGGTTCTCCCCCCCGTGGCAGTGGCCCTCAAACTGCTGCTGACCGTCTCCCCCCCCCGGCCCGTCTCCCCCCGGCCCGTCTCCCCCCAGCGCCACCTCCTCCTCCCCCATACAGCGGGGAGACCCAGCCTCTGGTTCTGGTTCTGCAGCCCCCCTGATGGAGGCAACAAGTGTCATATTTGTAATATTTGTATTGGCCCACCTTGCAGTATGCACAGGCCTATACATAATGATTTTATACTGGTTGAAAAACATAACCTAAGCCATCACTTCTTACATATGTGAGTCGGCCTGTATACGACAAAAACACCACAGCTTACCCAAGGAGGGCCTCTGAGCAGTCGTCCTCCAGGTGACGACGCATCTTAAAGTCCATGGGCGTTCAAACGGCCGTTTCCCCTTCACATGATGTTTTAAAACCTCATTTTAAACGCTCCTTCAGGGTAACAAGCGATCGCAGTCGAGTTGCGTCGCAGCAGCAGCAGGTGTGCAGGCGTCCGCACACACAGGAGGCGTGAGAAACTAGAGCAGAAAAGACAGCTTGTCTCCTGTGTGCTGGACAAACACAACCAGGATCATGGCAGAGACCAGGAGGAGGATCAGGAGCCGGTCTGAGTGAACACCTACTGTGAAATAATACACACAGGCCTGTTCATTATCAGAGATCTGGATGAATAAAATTACAACATTCACATTTTGAAACTTGGAAGCAGATTAGACCTTACTTCGTTGTGGCGGTCCACCCCCTCCACACAGCACCTTAGTGGCTTTGCTGGGGCCCTCCAACGCAGGACAGGTAGATGTTGGTTTTGGAGATGCATTTATTGGAGATGGTGAGATGGTACAAGCCGAGCAGATGGTCCAAGCTGCCATGACAGAGTCTCTCCCCTGAGTGTGTGTGGGGATAGCTGGTTTATCCTGGGGGCCAGGATGGCTCTGCACCCCACCCAGACCCAGAGTCTCATCAGTCTGACTGGGTCCAGGTGAGGCTGTAGACCAGCCATCACCCACACACACACACACACTCCACATTTGTGTACATGATTTAAAAAAGCGTATTTACCAGTAGGCCTACTGGGCGGACAACAAATAGGAAACTGGTAAAAATAAAGACAACAGACCAAACTGAGTGTTGGCCAGTAAAGGTTTGGGGTCAGTTTAACAATTTAATAGACCAGAGGAATACAGATCTGTGAATAATGAATTGCTATGAATATGAATTGCATGAATTCAGAACAGTTCTCAAGAAAAAACAAAAAGCTGCGTTGACGTGAGAAATTTAAAATTTATTTCAAAATTTCAATGCGGTTCAGAAGAGATGCATCAACAACATTTTATATACACTTTATACATTTCAGTGGCATGAGGAGAAACGTGTTTGGTCACATGTACAACACCACCAACAGGCCTGCAGTTGCCTAGGCGACTTCTGACTGTACATCAATAAAAGGTTCAACCGTTCCTCAGACTGGAGCTCAAACTAAAGTTTTTATATATCTGTGAAGTTATCTCAGCATGGCGGTAGAAACTTCACCTGGAAAAAACATATTTGTTGAGCACATCTGAGGTTTGGTGTTGGCATGATGTTGGGAGTTTAGATGAAAGGTTTAAATTGATCGATAAAGAATCACTTTTTATCGATGTCAAACTATCACGGTACCAGAGACGGACCTCGTTAACAGCCGGCCAATAGGAAGACGCGACGGTGATCATGATGCAACAACCGGACAAAAACAATGTTAATAATATGAACTTGATTGGTTGAAACTGATTCTTACTGATTTTTACTTTCGAAATTAACCGTTCGCTGTGTTGTTGCCTCGGCAACCAGCAGCAATATGCAGAATTTATAACTTTTACATTAAAACCAAATGGTGGGCTGCTGGGGGAGTTGGCAGGTTCACCGCTCTCCAATCTACTTTAAAGTGCAAAAAAATATTCATTCAACAATTCCATCAAGACATTGATTCATATCGCCTACAGGCCGAGACGCCGTTTTCATTTTAGCACAACGCCTAAAACAATTAGGCTATGTAAAAATAAATAAGAATGTTTCGCCGAGACAAATCGTGAAACTTTGGCATTGAGAAAAAATAAAAGAAACAAAGAAAAACAAAATCACATTTCAGTTTGATTCCTGTAAAAAAAAACGCCCGGTTCTCGACTTTCCCATTACATTTGTTTTCCTCTCCGTTTCCCAAACTCACCCGTTTCATCCACAACTTTATTCATAAACTACAGTGTTGGGGGGGCTATAACCCCACAGTCTGCATCGTTACGCCCTGGACCCCTAGACAGACCCGGAGGACGCGTCCTGAGTCCACTCAGTCCCCCTCAGTCCACAGTGAGCTGGTGGGCCGCCGGGTCCTTCTCCACGGGGTCCGCGCCGCCGTTGGCCGCGTGCGGCTGGATGACGATCGGCGTGTTCTCGCCTGCGGGGGCAGCAGAGGACAGCGTGAGACAGGGATTAATATACGGTTATAAGTTGTCAGTAAGTACACTCAGTTAATACCGCCAATGAAGATCAGCAGCCGGGAATGTTAATGTAACCATGACAACATGGCCGTTGTTAATACGGCGTTAAACATGTAGCAGAAGCGTTAGCAGCATGATGCAGACACACGTGTTAAAAACTGACACATACAGACATAAAGCCTAAGACTCAGGAACACCAAGTATTAATATAAATATAAAGTTAATGTAAAGCACAATAAATGCCTGCGAATTAATATTTCACTTTGGTAGCAGTAGTCAGTCGTTCGACAGTTTGAAACGACCCCAGCGAAGATGTCAAATGTCTAATGTTAAGTCTCGACAGAAGACTTTGATCAAATAATCAAATTTAACTGAACCACAAATAAACACTTTACCACCGCTAATTCTGCCACACTAAATAAATAAATAAATAACCCGACTCTTCTGCTCAGCTTTGTGTATTTCATACAACCAACGGAGGAACTTGTAAAGTTCCCATACTGAAGCAAGTTGAGCAACTTTTTAATGACTCAGTACTTTTATTTTCTTATTCTGATTTTATCTAAGAGGTATTTGTCCAGAGATGTCAGATGGATTAGAGTAACACTGCCAGGGTTACGGGTTTGATTCCCATGTGAATATATGTGCTCACTGTACTGGAATAAATTGTAAATGTCCACTAAATGGCAGAATAATATGAAATCTATTCATTTTTATTTTATTTGTATAATTAAATTTAAATTTAAATTTAATTACATTTTTTGGAGTGTGACCTTGCAACACACAAATCCTCTTTACCACTCTTATATTACTCTAGTGGTTACGGCTATAAGGTTCTGGGTTCGAACCCCAGTGTCCGCAGCGTAACCCTCAGACATCCTGGAGCGAGACGCCCCCTACCTGCTGCTTAGTGACCTGCGGCTCAGTTCACTTTGCATAAAAGCACCGACTGAACAACAACTACTGTACACACATCCATGAACTCAGCAGCAAAACAAACATCGATTAAGAGGTTTTGCATTTGGCCTCAACTTGCTCCCAAACTCCAGTGGTCCAGTTCCTCCCTGGTTCCCAGTCCCTCCCTGGTTCCCAGATCCCCCCTGGTTCCCAGTTCCCCCCTGGTTCCCAGTCCCTCCCTGGTTCCCAGTTCCCCCCTGGTTCCCAGTCCCTCCCTGGTTCCCAGTCCCTCTCTGGTTCCCAGTTCCTCCCTGGTTCCCAGTCCCCCCCTGGTTCCCAGTTCCTCCCTGGTTCCCAGTCCCTCTCTGGCAGCAGCAGCTCTACCAAAGTGAAACGTGGTGTGGGTTAGAAGAGGGCTGGGCAATATGCCGATATTAAATCAACATCGTGATAGGAGACGATATCGTCTCAGATTGAGACGATATAAAACTTGAGACTAGATAAATATGACTGTTGGTTTTAAAGGCTGCATTACAGTAAAGTGATGTGAACAGACTGTTCTATGATTTGCCTTTAACCACTGAGTCATTTTATCCACATTATATATATAATATTGTGTAAATATTTTGTTTTAGCACCAACAGTCACCCCAAAATACTGTCACAATATATTAATGTTCATATAATATAATAATGTCAAGGAATTTGGCTAAAAATATAAAATTTGATGTTGTTCATATGGCCCAGCCCTGGGTTAGCAGGGTCCTTAGTAGCAGCGGTAGCAGGGGGGGGGGGGGGGGTTAAGGGACGGGAAGACAGCCCAGCACAGTGAGACGGGGCTGGGGGACAGGGAGATGGGGCTGATGGGCCAGGGAGACGGGGTTGGGGGACAGTGAGACGGGGCTGGGGGACAGTGAGACGGGGCTGGGGGGGGTCATCTGGCTGGGGGACAGTGAGACGGGGCTGGGGGGTCATCTGGCTGGGGGACAGTGAGACGTAGGACAGTGAGACGAGGCTGGGGGACAGTGAGACGGGGCTGGGGGACAGTGAGACGGGGCTGGGGGGTCATCTGGCTGGGGGACAGTGAGACGGGGCTGGGGGACAGTGAGACGGGGCTGGGGGACAGTGAGACGGGGCTGGGGGACAGTGAGACGGGGCTGGGGGACAGTGAGACGGGGCTGGGGGACAGTGAGACGGACAGTGAGACGGGGCTGGGGGACAGTGAGACAGGTCACCTGGCTGGGGGCTCGAGGCTCTAGGGCCCGGCTGGTCCTCAACTACTGTCTCCCCATCGGCTGTGGGACGAGACACATGAGAGTGATGAAGAGTGTGATGATGAAGAGCGCTTACCTCCGGGTCCACCGTCATTGTGGACATGCGAATGTGCAAACTTTAGACAATAAAATACTGAATAAAAAAATACTGTTATTGAAATATTAATGAAATCATACATTGAAGCGTACGGTATAAAAGTCTTAATTATTAGATGGCATTTAATTGATATTTATTTATTGTATTTGATGACGTTATGGACGTGTCTTCGGCTTGTATCGTGTAGGGACACTACATAAAATGTTTTATATCATCACTACTGTGTTTCAACAAAAGGTTTAATCTTAAAACACTGGATACAAAATAAAACAACAACTTATAAAATAAAATAAAATTAAAATGATAAACTACAAGACATTTCAGTGTTCATCCAAACTCCTTCATAAGTTGTTAAGTGTGCACAGGAAGTAACTCTGGCTTTAATACACAAGGCAGTCACATGATCTCATGGCATGAGATCACATGACTGCTGAGATGAACACTGAAACGTCTTGTATTTTATAAGTACGTTTTTCTTTTATCCAGTGTCACCTGGATGCATAAATGACATCACTACTGAGTTATGGTCCTCTGCAGACGACCTTCGCTCGTTACTCTGCACACACTTCACCATAAAACCCTCAGAGAGACTTGAGGCACCAGAAGTTACTAATTCAGCGACGTCTTGTGATCTTTATAACGTGGAGATGATGCGTTGTAAACCTCCTCCCCCCACCCCCCCCTCACCTTTAACCCCCCCCCCCCCCCCCCCCCCCTCACCTGCGTCCTGCTCGGCTCGGATCTGGGCCTCCAGGTCGTCCGGGTCCATGTAGGGGTTCTCCTCCTCCTCCGGGTTGCGCCCGCAGCGGCCGCAGCAGAAGCAGCAGCAGCAGAAGCAGCAGCAGCAGGTGAAGATGCTGCAGCACACCACCATGGCCTGAGGAGGAGGAGGAGGAGGAGGAGGAGGAGGAGGAGGAGGAGGAGGAGGAGGAGGAGGAGGAGGAGGAGGAGGAGGAGGAGGAGGAGGAGATTTCATGTTTATTGGTCATGTATGTTAACAACAGAGTCAGCAACGACGACACGTGTTGTACGAGAAACACGGCTCAGGTCAGCAGGAAGAGCACGAGTCTTATGAAGATAAAATAATTAACATCATTAAAAATTAACAATAAAACAAAAAAATAGTACTTTACTAACCAATAGGATAGTTACTGACCCATCCCATATGCTACGTTACCATGGTAACACTAGTCCAGCCCATCTTACTCTTTCCAATATCAGAAACTACCAAATAAAGTTTAAAACCGATCCTATAATGAGTATAATTATAACTATAACACTAACTATAACATAACACTGCTGTCAATCAACTTGATTGACAGCCAGGACTAGCTAGCCATTAGCCTAGCATCTGTCGCTATCTTCAATATTGTGAATATTGAAGACGCTACATTAGTATCGGTGTATTGATTGTGAATAGTGAAGACGCTACATTAGTATCGGTGTATTGATTGTGAATATTGAAGACGCTACATTAGTATCGGTGTATTGATTGTGAATATTGAAGACGCTACATTAGTAGCGGTGTATTGATAGTGAATATTGAAGACGCTACATTAGTATCGGTGTATTGATTGTGAATATTGAAGACGCTACATTAGTATCGGTGTATTGATTGTGAATATTGAAGTCGCTACATTAGTAGCGGTGTATTGATTGTGAATAGTGAAGACGCTACATTAGTAGCGGTGTATTGATAGTGAATATTGAAGACGCTACATTAGTATCGGTGTATTGATTGTGAATATTGAAGACGCTACATTAGTATCGGTGTATTGATTGTGAATAGTGAAGACGCTACATTAGTATCGGTGTATTGATTGTGAATATTGAAGACTAGTATTGGTCTTTAGCAGCACGGTGGGTTTTCTTGGCCTTTTCTGCTGAGTTGAGGTGAAGTTTTACCACTTTAGTCCAATGTGTCAACTGTACACACTAAGGTTTACAACATTGACATCCAGCAGGTTCTTTAGACTCATCTATAGTCTGCACCACCACCTCTATAGTCTGCACCACCGCCTCTATAGTCTGCACCACCGCCTCTATAGTCTGCACCACCGCCTCTATAGTCTGCACCACGGCCTCTATAGTCTGCACCATGGCCTCTATAGTCTGCACCACCGCCTCTATAGTCTGCACCACCGCCTCTATAGTCTGCACCACCGCCTCTATAGTCTGCACCACGGCCTCTATAGTCTGCACCACGGCCTCTATAGTCTGCACCACCGCCTCTATAGTCTGCACCACCGCCTCTATAGTCTGCACCGCCTCTATAGTCTGCACCACCGCCTCTATAGTCTGCACCACCGCCTCTATAGTCTGCACCACCGCCTCTATAGTCCGCACCACCGCCTCTATAGTCCGCACCACCGCCTCTATAGTCCGCACCACCGCCTCTATAGTCCGCACCACGGCCTCTATAGTCTGCACCACCGCCTCTATAGTCTGCACCACCGCCTCTATAGTCTGCACCACGGCCTCTATAGTCTGCACCATGGCCTCTATAGTCTGCACCACCGCCTCTATAGTCTGCACCATGGCCTCTATAGTCTGCACCATGGCCTCTATAGTCTGCACCACCGCCTCTATAGTCTGCACCACCGCCTCTATAGTCTGCACCACCGCCTCTATAGTCTGCACCATGGCCTCTATAGTCTGCACCACCGCCTCTATAGTCTGCACCACCGCCTCTATAGTCTGCACCACCGCCTCTATAGTCTGCACCACCGCCTCTATAGTCTGCACCACGGCCTCTATAGTCTGCACCACCGCCTCTATAGTCTGCACCACGGCCTCTATAGTCTGCACCATGGCCTCTATAGTCTGCACCACCGCCTCTATAGTCTGCACCACGGCCTCTATAGTCTGCACCACGGCCTCTATAGTCTGCACCACGGCCTCTATAGTCTGCACCACCGCCTCTATAGTCCGCACCACCGCCTCTATAGTCCGCACCACCGCCTCTATAGTCTGCACCACGGCCTCTATAGTCTGCACCACCGCCTCTATAGTCTGCACCACCGCCTCTATAGTCTGCACCATGGCCTCTATAGTCTGCACCACCGCCTCTATAGTCTGCACCACCGCCTCTATAGTCCGCACCACCGCCTCTATAGTCTGCACCACCGCCTCTATAGTCTGCACCACGGCCTCTATAGTCTGCACCACCACCTCTATAGTCCGCACCACCGCCTCTATAGTCCGCACCACGGCCTCTATAGTCTGCACCACCGCCTCTATAGTCTGCACCACCGCCTCTATAGTCTGCACCACCGCCTCTATAGTCTGCACCACGGCCTCTATAGTCTGCACCATGGCCTCTATAGTCTGCACCACCGCCTCTATAGTCTGCACCACGGCCTCTATAGTCTGCACCATGGCCTCTATAGTCTGCACCACCGCCTCTATAGTCTGCACCACCGCCTCTATAGTCTGCACCACCGCCTCTATAGTCTGCACCACCGCCTCTATAGTCTGCACCACCGCCTCTATAGTCTGCACCATGGCCTCTATAGTCTGCACCACCGCCTCTATAGTCCGCACCACGGCCTCTATAGTCTGCACCACGGCCTCTATAGTCTGCACCACCGCCTCTATAGTCTGCACCACCGCCTCTATAGTCTGCACCACCGCCTCTATAGTCTGCACCATGGCCTCTATAGTCTGCACCACCGCCTCTATAGTCTGCACCACCGCCTCTATAGTCTGCACCATGGCCTCTATAGTCTGCACCACCGCCTCTATAGTCCGCACCATGGCCTCTATAGTCCGCACCACCGCCTCTATAGTCCGCACCACCGCCTCTATAGTCCGCACCACCGCCTCTATAGTCTGCACCATGGCCTCTATAGTCCGCACCATGGCCTCTATAGTCTGCACCACCGCCTCTATAGTCTGCACCACTGCCTCTATAGTCCGCACCACCGCCTCTATAGTCTGCACCACCGCCTCTATAGTCTGCACCACCGCCTCTATAGTCTGCACCATGGCCTCTATAGTCTGCACCACCGCCTCTATAGTCTGCACCACCACCTCTATAGTCTGCACCACCGCCTCTATAGTCTGCACCACGGCCTCTATAGTCTGCACCACCGCCTCTATAGTCTGCACCACCGCCTCTATAGTCTGCACCACGGCCTCTATAGTCCGCACCATGGCCTCTATAGTCTGCACCACGGCCTCTATAGTCTGCACCATGGCCTCTATAGTCTGCACCACCGCCTCTATAGTCTGCACCACCGCCTCTATAGTCTGCACCACCGCCTCTATAGTCTGCACCATGGCCTCTATAGTCTGCACCACCACCTCTATAGTCTGCACCATGGCCTCTATAGTCTGCACCACCGCCTCTATAGTCTGCACCATGGCCTCTATAGTCTGCACCATGGCCTCTATAGTCTGCACCACCGCCTCTATAGTCTGCACCACCACCTCTATAGTCTGCACCATGGCCTCTATAGTCTGCACCACCACCTCTATATAGTCTGCACCACCACCACTATAGTCTGCACCACGGCCTCTATAGTCTGCACCACCGCCTCTATAGTCTGCACCACCACCTCTATAGTCTGCACCACGGCCTCTATAGTCTGCACCACCACCTCTATAGTCTGCACCACCGCCTCTATAGTCTGCACCATGGCCTCTATAGAGAACAGGCTTCTTAAGAGGCTAGTAAATGTTTGTGGGATTCAACACACATTCCTCACATAGCTTACGGCAAAACCAGTGAGCATGTGAACAAATAAAGGGGAACTGTCTATTCTGAGCCGTCGTTAGGGACCGACCGCAGAGCAGACAGACCGGTTCCCCGAGTTGTCTCCGCTGGTCAGAATCACATTGCAATCACCTGTGTACCTGTGGAAGACATTCCTCACCAGCTTGGTGTCACTTCCTTCAATATTGTGAATATTGAAGACGCTACATTAGTACTGGTTGGGATCGGCGGTGTGTTTTAGCTCAAACGTTTGGGATCCACTGTTGTACATCAGGATTTGTACATCAGAGTGCATCATGGGATGTTTTGCTGGCGATACTCCAGAGAGGTGTAGTTCTGTAAAATCCTAAATCAACATAAATATACCGTAACCTGAGCTGATGAAAACTTTTGTTTTGTCACGTCTCGCATGAGAAACGCTGCGGCGGTTTCAAACACAACAATGTCTCCCCATAGTGACAAATCATTTCATGATTAAGTAATAAACACTGACCAACAAAAACATGACTACCAACATAATAACTAACATTACATTAAGATGCACTGTGGCTCTGAACGCTGAACACAAATCATACGCAGCAGCAATGAATGCTTCTTTTGGAAACACATGAAGACGAGAGGAGGAGACGTTTGTAAACGATACAAACACAAATTGCATAATTACACATCAAATTATGTGTTTGAACATCATCGTCAACGACCACTTTTATAATAATTTCATTCATCCGTTAATGATGAAGGACGCCATGTTTGATGTCGTCACTGACATCAAGTCGGTCCGAAATGAAACCCGGATTTCCGACCTGTAATTACATGTTATAGTCTTGTATTATTTTAAATGAATCATCTAATAAACCTGCATCCTTTAATCATGCGTGGACTCTTTGTTGCGCTTGCCGCTCCCCGAGCCGTAAAAAGGGTTTGGACGGATGTTTTAAAGTCAATCAGCACCAGCTGACACAGCAGCGCTGCACTGAAAGGATTCTCACTATTTGCATGCAAGAGAGGAACTGCTTTGAAGTCATTTGACGACCCAACAAGCCCTGGCAGCTCCATGATGCGCTCCCACATTTATACATACATATATACACTTATATTGTTTAGGTAATTGCACTATATGTACCACTGCTGCTATGGCGACTGAATTTCCCTTCGGGGATCAATAAAGTTCGTATCTATCTCATCTATCTATTATCTATCTATTTATCTATCTATCTATTATCTATTATCTATCTATTATCTATCTATCTATCTATTATCTATCTATCTATCTATCATCTATCTATCTATCTATCTATCTATCTATCATCTATCTATCTATCATCTATCTATTATCTATCATCTATTATCTATCTATCTATCTATCTATTATCTATCTATCTATCTATCTATTATCTATCTATCTATCTATCTATCTATCTATCTATCTATCTATCTATCTATCCATCTATTATCTATCTATCTATCATCTATCTATCTATCTATCTATCCATCTATTATCTATCTATCTATTATCTATCTATCTATCTATCTATTATCTATCTATCTATCTATCTATCTATCTATCTATCTATCTATCCATCTATTATCTATCTATCTATCATCTATCTATCTATCTATCTATCTATCTATCTATCCATCTATCCATCTATTATCTATCTATCTATCATCTATCTATCTATCTATCTATCCATCTATTATCTATCTATCTATTATCTATCTATCTATTATCTATCTATCTATCTATCTATCTATTATCTATCTATCTATCTATCTATTATCTATCTATCATCTATCTATCTATCTATCTATCTATCTATCTATCTATCTATCTATCTAACTATCTATCTATCTATCTATCTATCTATCTATCTATCTATCTATATATCTATTATCTATCTATCTATCATCTATCTATCTATCTATTATCTATCTATCTATCATCTATCTATCTATCATCTATTATCTATCTATTATCTATCTATCTATCTATCTATTATCTATCTATCTATCTATCTATCTATCTATCTATTATCTATCTATCTATCTATCTATTATCTATCTATCTATCTATCTATCTATCTATTATCTATCTATCTATCTATTATCTATCTATCTATCATCTATCTATCTATTATCTATCTATCTATCTATCTATCTATCATCTATCTATCTATCTATCTATCTATTATCTATCTATCTATCTATCTATCTATCTATCTATTATCTATCTATCTATCTATCTATTATCTATCTATCTATCTATCTATCTATCTATCTATCTATCTATCTATCTATCTATTATCTATCTATCTATCTATCTATCTATCTATCTATTATCTATCTATCTATCTATCATCTATCTATCTATCATCTATCTATCTATCTATCTATCTATCTATCTATCTATCATCTATCTATCTATCTATCAATCTATCTATCTATCTATCATCTATCATCTATCATCTATCTATTATCTATCTATCTATCTATCTATCTATCTATCTATCTATCTATCTATCTATCTATCTATCTATCTATCTATCTATTATCTATCTATCTATCTATCTATCTATCTATCTATCTATCTATTATCTATCTATCTATCTATCTATCTATTATCTATCTATCTATCTATCTCTAACCTCAGCATATTGGGGCGGCCGCAGAGCGTAGCGGCGAGGGAGTTTGACTCCGGTCCAACAAGGTGCAGAGTTTGATCCCTGAGAGTGTCTGCGCCTCATTCTCAACACGTCTCCGAGTTCACTGCAAGGTTATGAACTTTGAAGCACGATTGTGAAACACGGGGGATTAAGGAGCTTCGTCGTTCTGAGGTGTGGTGGAGCAGAAGTAGAAGGTTGCAGGAAAATAGAAATACTCAATAATATAGAAGTACAAGTGCCCAACATGTGTACTGGACCACACAGAACCTGCGGAGTGAAATGTCCTGGGACCGGACTCACCTTGAACCAACACTTGGACGTGAGGAAGTAGTATTTGACGCTCTCGTCGCCGAACTGCTCGGCGACGTAGAGCCCCATGGAGCCGTACTCGTCGTAGATCTTGCGCTTGTTCTCGTCGTTGAGGATGGCGTTGGCGTTGTTGATCTCCTTGAACTTCTCCGCCGCCTCGGGGTTGTCCGGGTTCTTGTCCGGGTGATGCCTCAACGCCAGCTTCCTGTTGGGGGGGGGGGGGGGGAAATGGAGAAAAACGCAGCGTTTCTGTATGAGATGATGATGATGATGATGATGATGATGATGATGATGATGATGTGAGCCGAGCGGTTTGCATGGAATTCCATGCGACGCGTGGAGACACGCTCCGCAGGTGAACGCGCGCGTCGGATCGGATCGGATCCAACGTCCTTATGGAGCGCTTCTCATGCAAAGCAACCGCACAGAGAAATGAGTTGGAACTAACGGAGCGAGGACCAATCACAGCCCACGTCTGAGAGGGACACAAACGGGACCCCATGAGAGTCCGGACCCCATGAGAGTCCGGACCCCATGAGAGTCCGGACCCCATGAGAGTCCGGACCCATGAGAGTCCAGACCCAGGAGAGTCCAGACCCATGAGAGTCCAGACCCATGAGAGTCCAGACCCATGAGAGTCCGGACCCCATGAGAGTCCGGACCCCATGAGAGTCCAGACCCCAGGAGAGTCCAGACCCAGGAGGGTCCAGACCCAGACCCAGACCCACGGACCTGTACGCCTTCTTGATCTGGTCCGGCGTGGCGCCCTTCTGCAGGCCCAGCGTCTTGTACAGGCTGTCCCCCGCTGTGGACATCTTGCGCTGAGGCTTAGTGGGCTCCTCCATGTTCACCTGAGGAGGAGACACGCTGGACATTACTCACTGCACACTCTGCCATGGGAACCAGTCAGCAAACAGGTAGTCAGCCAACAGGTAGTCAGTAAACAGGTAGTCAGCCAACAGGTAGTCAGCCAACAGGTAGTCAGCCAAGAGGTAGTCAGTCAACAGGTAGTCAGTAAACAGGTAGTCAGCCAACAGGTAGTCAGCCAACAGGTAGTCAGCCACCAGGTAAACATGGTCAGTAAACAGGTAGTCAGCCAACAGGGGGTCAGTAAACAGGTAGTCAACCAACAGGGGGTCAGTAAACAGGTAGTCAACCAACAGGGGGTCAGTAAACAGGTAGTCAGTAAACAGGTAGTCAACCAACAGGTAGTCAGTAAACAGGTAAACGTGGTCAGTAAACAAGTAGTCAGTAAACAGGTAGTAAGCCAACAGGTAGTAAGCCAACAGGTAGTCAGTAAACAGGTAGTCAGTAAACAGGTAGTAAGCCAACAGGTAGTAAGCCAACAGGTAGTCAGTAAACAGGTAGTCAGTAAACAGGTAGTCAGCCAACAGGTAAACGTGGTCAGTAAACAGGCGGTCAGTATGAAGACAGTCAGTATGACAGCCACGGTGACACTGATGGTGAAACCAGACGACGCTTTCCATCGGGATTTCTTCACCAATGACGTACAAGGAAGAATACACCGCAATTAAAACTTTGAAACAACAAACTAAAGTCATTACTCACTGCTGTCAGTAGTCACACCGCTCCTAGTCACTCATTAGCCGCCTAGCTCGGCCGCATGAGGAAGTGTTGGTAGTACTAGTAGTAGTAGTAGTACTAGTACTGCTAGTAGTACTACAGGTAAACGAGTAGTACTCTTCTCGAGAGGATCACCACTGGCACGCGGACCGTTTTAACGTCTGCTGCATGATAAAGCTAAGACCATCTACACGTCAAACCCCGTCTCCTCACCCGGAGGACGACAGGATCTCGAACTTGGTGGTGAAAGTTGGGATCCAGGAAGTTCAGAGGAAGCCCCGAAGCCCCGCCTCCCGTTACGTCACTAAGGGCCAGGCCGGCGCGCGCATGCCCGGACGGAGCCGCGCGCCGCCACCGGGGAAATGATTAAAGTCCGCGTGCGCCGAAAGTTAATGTGTGCTTAGAGTTGGTCACACTGTAGAAACATGTGTCGTTAACCACTCAGACACATTTGAATGGTTCAAAAAGTCGCCAAATGTATAAAATTAGGATTCAAAATCGTGAAAAAATAAGACGAGACTGGGGGCGTGTCCGCTGAAGGCGCCAAACCACGCCCACCTGCACGGTCTTCAACATTAAATGGTTGTACAGTCTTTTCACATGTTTTCAGCCATGGCTTTCTAACGTGTGTCACGTGTTCAGAAACAAATCTCAGCAATCTCTCCAACTCAAACACCTTTTGATATCATACTGGAGAAAATGTTGTGAGATCTATGAATTAATGGCCCGGGTGAATACTCGATTCTGACACACACACACAGGCATGGAAAACCAAAAACTAGCGACGAAAAGTTGGGACAATGTTCAATTTTATGCAAATTCCTACCAATGTTAGTATACGTCATACATGCTGGTCACATGTTAGCGCCCCTCAGCTCAGCCATGGGTCTGGTGCTTCACTTCATCCATTTTTGTGTGTAAATATTTGTTTGTTTGTTTTTTTTAAATTTAATTTTACTGAAGAATGACTAAATGTACATTATATATATATGTTATAATACGTTAACTACAAATTCTAATAGATTGTTTAAGACAATATATTATCCCTTATTTCACTATTATTTTCATGTATTTGTTCCTATTATTTTCCAATTCCAATTATCGTATACATGTGTTTTTAGTTACATAGGCTTAATTATTAATGAAATACAGAACAACTGTCTCTCTCTCACACACACACACACACACACACACACACACACACACACACACACTTATTAGGCATACATATAATGATATATAGATATGTGCTTCTGGTATTTATTCAGCTTAGCTCTGAAAATAAACCATTAAATCTGTGTCACGCACTCAACACTTTGTGAACCACAACAGTCTCTCTGTCTCTCTCACACACACACACACACACACACACACACACACACACACACACACACACACACACACACACACACACACACACACACACACACACACACACACACACACACACACACACACACACACACACGGTATAACCAGATCCATAATTGCTCCCTTACCACAATTCCCCATTGTGTCAGCGCTAGTGAAAACCGGCAGCTAATAGCCGTCTCTCTCTCCAACATGACGAACCCTCCATGTAAACACAAATACACACAGTAGATACACCAGCAGGAGAACATGGACGTTTATTCAGTTTATTGAGGTAATACCGACGTTAGTTAAACCGCCCATCAGCATTTAGGACCAGACGGCGAGCGGCGGCCATGGGAGCAGCGGGCCGAGGACCCGGTTGGGGTCAGCTGAGGGACGTGAGGCTGCTGAACAGAAAGTCAGACATAGAGCTGCAGCACAGGCTGGCACTGCTGGAGGCACAACACAGGTACTGCTGGAAATAATAATAATAATAATTATTATTATGTCACAAATATGGTCACTCCCCTCACTTAAGTTCATATTATCATCAGCTGGCGTGACAACAATGTGACATTTCTTGGGCTGCTACGATTAGTCGATTAATCGATCGACAGATAATTAATCGAATCAAATTTGTATAATCGATTTATTTATATCTTATTATTTAAGTAAAAAAAATTCCAAACATTTGCTGCTTGATGCTTCAGAAATTCAAATGTTTGGTTCGTGGATTATTATAAAATGCATACTTTAGTTTTTCTTGGCTGCTTGTCAGATAAAGCAACTTTAAGATGACACTTTGGACTCTGGTACCTTATGAAGGTGTTTGCTATTATTCATGATGACATTTTCTAGACTAAATGATTAATCATGATTCATGATTCATTCATGATTCAATCGGCTATAAAAAATAATGGTTATTTGCAGGCAGCCCTATAAGTCATGTGCATTTGTTACTTCACTGAAGACGCTGCCGGTGTGTGTTTCCATAATAATGCTCCACTAAGTAAATCCTTTGCTGTCCAGAAGTGTCTTATGAGGAATCATCTCTCCCAGATACACGCTGAAGAAACTGCAGCAGAGGAAGGACTTCCTCCTGAAGGAACACGGGAGGGTCACGCTGCTGAAGGTGTGCGAGCCCAAAGCCACGGTCCACCGCAACATGAGGGAGATCGCACAGCTCAAGAGCGCCGGCGGGGGGACGGACGCCGGGACGGACGCCGGGACGGACGCCGGGACGGACGCCGGGACGGACGCCGGGACGGACGCCGGGACGGACGCCGGGACGGACGCCGGGACGGACGCCGGGCCGCCTCGCAACGCCGGCGCACGGCTGGGTTCCAGTAAGTCCCTCCCCCCCGACGCAGGGTCCCCACCGATGGACCCGCCCGCCGCCGCGGCGCGCGCCCCCGTCCGCGCGGCCGCTGTCCATTCGGCAGATGAGGAACATCGCCGCCATCGACAGCATAGCGGCCCGGGAGCAGGCCAGCCGGGAGCGGCGGGCCAGAGAGGCGCTGCAGAGGCTCAGGGATGAAGAGATGGCCGCCCTGCGGCGCCGGGTCAAGGCTTTCATCGACACGCTGGGCAGCGCAGGGGGAGACGGCGCCACCAGCGTCTCCCTAAAATAACATTTCATCCCCTTCGCGATGTTCACGACGATCAAGGCAATTAAGTGAAGTCCAGAAATTAAAAAACAGCCAATAGGGCCTACAGTTGTGTTTCTGTTTTTATTATCTAAAATGGTACAACAAAGTATGTACACAGTTATTAAATATATATTATATATGAACAAAGTGTGGGCTTGCGTGAGGGTCAGAGGAACTACTTGATGTCTCCGGTCTGGATGAGGGCGGCCAGGGCTTTGTGGAGCGGGGTCTCCTTCAGCAGGGAGCAGTTCTGCTTCCACTGAGCCGTCTCAGGCAGGTCTGTGTCTGCAAAGGGACAACATGAAGATGAAGACAAAGAGTTTTGACTCACACACCTTATACAGCTTACACACCTCATACCATCAGGTGCTAGAGTTTGATTTAGTATTTATATTTAATGATGGGGGTATAAAAGAGGCTTGCATCACTGGTTAGAATAATCTTAGTTTATTAGTTTATTCTCCTCATCCTAGCCGACATGTTATGATATATTTTTACAGACTTTATCGTCCTAAACTACCTTTTAAAATACTTGAATGTAGTTTTTGCCATTTGACATTTGGTATACATCTGATAACCAATAGCAACGCTGATGCAGGCCAGCTCCAGCGATCCTACCTTCTGATTGGACGGTGACCGTCTCAGGGCAGACAGCGGGTGTGGTCAGAGTAGTCCAGCTTGCACAGGACAGCAACGTTCTTATGAGGGACCGTCAGCATCAGGACCAGGATGGAGCAAAGAGCGTTGCTCTCCATCACCTCCACCGACTTGTGTTGTTCCTGTTGGAGAGATGAGAAACGATTAGTCGATTATAAAAATGTGATTCGATTCATTTTCTGTCGATCGGCTAATCGATGAATGGACTAATGGTTCCTACTCCAGACCACAGTGGACCTCGGACCCAGCGGCCGGACTACCTTGACCAGCTTGAGCTGCTGCTTGCGGCCTGCGTAGGCGTCCAGGTGGCGGCTGAGGGCGCCCAGGAAGCCCCTGATCTGGGTCTGCAGCGGGCCGCCCCGCTCCACCAGGCGGGGCAGGGCCACGAAGGGCGGGATGTCGTGGCGGGCGACCCGGAGCTTCGGCGCCACGTCGATCTCCAGGGTGTAGCGCTCCAGGTAGACGCCCTCATAGGACGTGGCGATGGAGACGCACACACCTTTCCCCTGGCGCGTTTTGACGACGTCATAGCCACCTGGGGGGGGGGGGGGGAGGGGGGGGGGGGGGAGAGTAAAGTCTCTATGGCGCCACCAACACACAGTCCACACAGTATGAGGTGAGACCGTACCGATGAGGTGGTGGGCGTGGAGGCAGGTCCTTCAGCTGGGCATGTCTGCCCATCAACCGCAGCAGCTGGGAGTTCACCGAACCATCAGAACCATCGGACCCATCTCCCAGCTCCCCCCCGTCCCTGGCGGACTGGTCTTGGTCCCGCAGCTTCTGGACAGACTAAGATAAGATAGTCTTTTTTAATCACAGATGTAAATGAAAATGTAGTGCCTCCACAGTGCCTTGGGTGGAGGAGGACCGTCTCCTTCCCCACCCAAGGCACTGTGGACCCTCCAGCGGTCTTCACCTCCTCCGCCTGCATCTCGGCCTTCAGCTGGTCCCTCTGGACCACCAGCGAGTCCACCTGGGCCTTCAGCTCCTCCAGGCGGCTCTGCTGAGGAGGTTTCTCCTGGCGCCGCCTCGCCTGCGTCTCCAGCGCACTCAGGTGGCCCAACACGCCTTCAAATATGACATATAACATGTATATAACATATATATAACATGTATATAACATATATATAACATATATATAACATATATATAACATATGTATAACATATATATAACATGTATATTATAATATAGGTCTGGGCCATAAGGCCAAAATCTTCTATCCTGATATAGGCGATTTAATATCTCGATAACGTTATATATCACGATATTGCTTTATGTTTTCTGGTTACTCAATAAATAAATAGTCTTTTTAAAATAACCACATCTTAAAGCCTATTTTTGTATACTTTTTTATTTAAATTTAAAAATGTTTTAATCACATTACTGTAACACAGCCTTTAAAACCAGGAAAAGACAGATATTACGATATCAACAAACCTAAGACGATACCTCGTCTCATGTCACGATATCGATATGATATCGATATGATATCGATATATTGTGTTGGGGGTACAACTCCCAGCCCAGCTTAATAAAGATTAATGAAAGTAGTATCCTCTTAGTCCCGGTTCGGTGTGGATACGAGGGGGTCCCGGTCGGAGCCGGACTGGTGGGTCCGTGGGGGGTACCGATAATATCACAACCCTCCATCACATCGTCAAACAAACCTGCCATCTCCGAGGTGGTACCAGCAGGGTCTGGGTCTAGCAGGGTCTGGGTCCAGCAGGGTCCGGGTCTAGCAGGGTCCGGGTCCAGCAGGGTCCGGGTCTAGCAGGGTCTGGTACCAGCAGGGTCTAGCAGGGTCTGGTACCAGCAGGGTCCGGGTCTAGCAGGGTCTGGGTCCAGCAGGGTCCAGCAGGGTCTGGGTCCAGCAGGGTCTGGTACCACCAGCAGGGTCCGGGTCCAGCAGGGTCTGGTACCAGCAGGGTCCGGGTCTAGCAGGGTCTGGTACCAGCAGGGTCCGGGTCTAGCAGGGTCTAGTACCAGCAGGGGTCCAGCAGGGTCTGGGTCCAGCAGGGGTCGGACGGTGTTGTTGATGTCCCAAGACCGCTGCTGCAGCCAGGAAGTATTTTCAATTTTGGCGGCACTGACGTCGACGTCGTCGATGACGCGTTACGCAAACCCCGGAAGCGAAGTCCAAAAAAGAAGTCCAAAGAGACCTTCCGCCACATGTCTGCCCTCAGGCGGAGCGGCCGCGACGGGTTTCAGGGGTCGGACCATAGCCCACGTGACACGTGACACGTTACATCACATGACGTCTTCATCATGTGTGTGCGTTCAGTGTTGCGGTGCGCGAGGCGCAGCGTTTCGTTCAGGAGGTCAGAGGAGTGAGCAGCAGAGAGCTGAGAGGAGTGAGCAGCAGAGAGCTGAGAGGAGTGAGCAGCAGAGAGGTGAGAGTAGTGAGCAGCAGAGAGGTGAGAGGAGTGAGCAGCAGAGAGCTGAGAGGAGTGAGCAGCAGAGAGCTGAGAGGAGTGAGCAGCAGAGAGCTGAGAGGAGTGAGCAGCAGAGAGCTGAGGTTCCGCAGACCAAAGTGTCGCTAATGAGCGCAGCGAGCGGCCGCGCGGCGCCGAGAGAGGCGGCGTCTCCCTCACGACCGGACGCGTAGCGGCGACCCGTCCTGCGGCACGAGCCGCTGCGGCGGGACCACAGCAGCACCCATTCAACACCCGCAGGGAGACCAGGTGAGTGTGACACCCAGGTGAGCGTGATAGGTGAGCGTGACACCCAGGTGGGTGTGAGCCCCCAGGTGAGCGTGAGAGTGACACCCAGGTGGTGTGAGACCCAGGTGAGCGTGACACCCAGGTGGTGTGAGACCCAGGTGAGCGTGACACCCAGGTGGTGTGAGACCCAGGTGAGAGTGACCCCCAGGTGGTGTGAGACCCAGGTGAGCGTGACACCCAGGTGGTGTGAGACCCAGGTGAGCGTGACACCCAGGTGGTGTGAGACCCAGGTGAGCGTGACACCCAGGTGGTGTGAGACCCAGGTGAGAGCGACACCCAGGTGGTGTGAGACCCAGGTGAGAGTGACCCCCCCAGGTGAGCGTGAGACCCAGGTGGTGTGAGACCCAGGTGAGAGTGACTCCCAGGTGAGAGTGACCCCCCCAGGTGAGCGTGACACCCAGGTGAGCGTGAGAGTGACTCCCAGGTGAGCGTGACACCCAGGTGAGAGTGAGAGTGACTCCCAGGTGGGTGTGAGACCCCAGGTGAGCGTGACACCCAGGTGGTGAGACACCCAGGTGGTGTGAGACCCCAGGTGAGCGTGACACCTAGGTGGTGAGACACCCAGGTGGTGTGAGACCCCAGGTGAGCGTGATAGGTGAGCGTGACACCCAGGTGGTGTGAGACCCAGGTGAGCGTGAGAGTGACACCCAGGTGGTGTGAGACACCCAGGTGAGAGTGACCCCCCAGGTGAGCGTGAGACCCAGGTGAGAGTGAGAGTGACTCCCAGGTGAGCGTGAGAGTGACCCCCCAGGTGGTGTGAGACCCCCAGGTTGTTCCTCATGTCTAGGATTGCTGTGTCCTTCTTCCAGTGTGTTACGGGTCAAGGTCACGGTGTGAAGGTCTGGGAGACCTTGTGGTCCCACCTGCTCCTCCAGACCCGGTGGGTGAGATCCTCTGTGTTCTGTGTGCTTCATAGGTCTGAATAAAGTTTTGAGTGACACCACACCGCCTTGTGTTGCGTCACGGGTTCCTCGTCCGCTCGGCTTACAGAGACAATGCAGAACCGGAGAACCGGTTAGACCACAGGGGGGAGGGGTTGGGGGGGGGGGGGGGCTTGTCTGCACGTCTGGCTCCGGTCTAACCTGAGGACCAGGCTGAAGGTCTGGAGGACTTCCAGCGGTATGTATGGCCTTCATCTTTTCATCCGGACCGGTTTTACACAACGCCTGAGTTTCAGTTTCGTCACTTCCTTTAGTGACCTCATAAATGGGGACATAGTGTGACTGTTGTGTTAGGAGCCGGCCCTCGCTGCGACGGCGCTCTCTTTGGCTCCGCCCCCTTATCGGTTGAGTTCTCTGTGCAGCACGCCGGGCGGAAAACGGCGTTGAGCTCAGCAGACAGACAAAATGTTGGAGGTATTTCAGACACCGAGAACACGGTACCCAGAACATGTTAAGAATCGGGCTTCTTCATTGGTTCTCATGATGCGCCTGCGCGTTTCGTCGCCGGTCTCAATGCCTTCTTGAGAGCGGGAAATTGTTTGTGATGGCTTTTTTTTTTAATGTTTGTTAACGTTTTAATGATTCAGGTTGCGTTTTAATGATTAGGGTTATGGTTAGGGTTATGGTTATGGTTAGGGTTATGGTTAGGGTTATGGTTATGGTTAGGGTTATGGTTATGGTTAGGGTTATGGTTAGGGTTATGGTTATGGTTAGGGTTATGGTTAGGGTTATGGTTATGGTTATGGTTAGGGTTAGGGTTAGGTTATGGTTATGGTTAGGGTTATGGTTAGGGTTATGGTTATGGTTAGGGTTAGGGTTATGGTTAGGGTTATGGTTATGGTTATGGTTAGGGTTAGGGTTAGGGTTAGGGTTATGGTTAGGTTATGGTTAGGGTTATGGTTATGGTTATGGTTAGGTTATGGTTAGGGTTAGGGTTAGGGTTATGGTTATGGTTAGGTTATGGTTAGGGTTAGGGTTATGGTTATGGTTATGGTTATGGTTAGGTTAGGGTTATGGTTATGGTTATGGTTAGGTTAGGGTTATGGTTATGGTTATGGTTATGGTTAGGGTTATGGTTAGGGTTATGGTTAGGTTAGGGTTAGGGTTAGGGAAATGTCCCGGCTACGCTATGACTGTAGGAAACGGAAATAGCATGCTTCAAGGATCGAACCAATCAGGGAGCGAATTCTTGCATACTAATTAGGTAAGTTATCGTGTTCTCGCCCTAGAACACGGCTACATCCATAACTCCAACGTTGTTGAAGTCCACTTTCCAACTGTCCCCCCCCCCCCCCCCCCCCCAGGCTCCTCCCCCTCCTGATGGGTGAGCGGCGCCACGACGCCGTCTCTCGTTCCTCCCACCCGTCTGACTGGAGAAGAAGAGCCTCAGAAACGCCCGGCGGCGGCGGCGGCGGCGGCGGCGGCGGCGGCGGCGGCGGCCCGCCCCCATGGAGCCGACGTACTTCTCGGCGGCGGACTACGTGATATTCGCCGCGCTGCTGGCGGCGTCCGTGGCGATCGGCGTGTACTACGCCGCGTCGGGCGGGCGCCAGCGCACCACGCGGGAGTTCCTGCTGGCGGACCGCGGCATGCGCGCGGCGCCCGTCTCCCTGTCCCTCATCGCGTCCTTCCAGTCGGCGGTGGCCGTCATCGGCGTGCCGGGGGAGGTGTACGCCAACGGCACGCCGTTCTGGTTCGTGGGCGTGGCGTACGTCGCGGGGCTGCTGGTCCCCGCACGCGTCTTCGTCCCCGTCTTCTACCGCCTGCGGCTGTCCAGCGCATACGAGGTGGGAGTCCGTCTTCCGGAGGGACGCTCCTCCGGTGCTGCTGGTTAATGCCTGTCTGTCTGTCTGTCTGTCTGTCTGTCTGCCTAACACTGGCGGAGTCCGTCTGGAGGGACGCTCCAGTGCTACTGTTTCATGCCTTTCTGTCTGTCTGTCTGTCTGCCTGTCTGTCTGTCTGTATGTCTAACACTATCTGTCTGTCTGTCTGTCTGTCTGCCTGTCTGTCTGTCTGTCTGTCTGCCTGTCTGCCTGTCTGTCTGTCTGCCTAACACTGGCGGAGTCCGTCTGGAGGGACGCTCCAGTACTGCTGGTTAATGCCTGTCTGTCTGTCTGGCTGTCTGTCTGTCTGTCTGTCTGCCTAACACTGGCGGAGTCCGTCTGGAGGGACGCTCCAGTGCTGCTGGTTAATGCCTGTCTGTCTGTCTGTCTGTCTGTCTGCCTGCCTGTCTGTCTGTCTGTCTGTCTGTCTGCCTAACACTGGCGGAGTCCGTCTGGAGGGACGCTCCAGTGCTGCTGGTTAATGCCTGTCTGTCTGTCTGTCTGTCTGTCTGTCTGCCTGTCTGTCTGTCTGTCTGTCTGCCTAACACTATCTGTCTGTCTGTCTGTCTGTCTGCCTGCCTAACACTGGCGGAGTCCGTCTGGAGGGACGCTCCAGTGCTACTGTTTCATGCCTTTCTGTCTGCCTGTCTGTCTGCCTGTCTGTCTGTCTGTCTGTCTGTCTGTCTGCCTGTCTGTCTGTCTGTCTGTCTGCCTAACACTGGCGGAGTCCGCCTGGAGGGACGCTCCAGTACTGCTGGTTAATGCCTGT
>JAOPHQ010000657.1:47500-77539 GCA_030340625.1 Merluccius polli
CTCAACGGGATGTTTCCCGCTCATTTTTTTCTTTTTTTTTTTTGTGTTTTTTGCGGTCAGTTTGAATCCCGACCCGACGGAGAAACACACCTTCTGGACTCTGGCGGTGGGCGGAGTCTTCCTGATGCTGGCGCTGTACGGCGTGAACCAGGCGCAGGTGCAGCGCTACCTCAGCTCCCGCACAGAGAGGGAGGCGGTCAGGTCTGTCTGTCTGTCTGTCTGTCTGTCTGTCTGTCCGCCCGTCTGTCCTTCTGTCTTGTCTGTCTTTCCGTCTGTCCTTCTGTCTGTCTGTCTTTCCGTCTGTCCTTCTGTCTTGTCTGTCCTTCCGTCTGTCCTTCTGTCTGTCTGTCTTTCCGTCTGTCCTTCCGTCTGTCCTTCTGTCTGTCTGTCTGTCTTTCCGTCTGTCCTTCCGTCTGTCCTTCTGTCTGTCTGTCCTTCTGTCTGTCTGTCCTTCCGTCTGTCCTTCTGTCTGTCTGTCTTTCCGTCTGTCCTTCCGTCTGTCCTTCTGTCTGTCTGTCCTTCCATCTGTCCTTCCGTCTGTCCTTCTGTCTGTCTGTCTTTCCGTCTGTCCTTCCGTCTGTCCTTCTGTCTGTCCTTCTGTCTGTCCTTCCGTCTATCCTTCCGTCTGTCTGTCTGTCCTTCCGTCTGTCTGTCTGTCCGTCTGTCCTTCCGTCTGTCCTTCCTTCCTTCCTTCCTAACGGTAGTGTCCCCCCCCCCCCCCAGGTCGTGCTACCTGGTGATCCCCGCTCTGCAGGTGGCGCTGGCGCTGAGCTGTGTGATGGGTCTGGTGATGTTCGCGTGTTACTGCGGCGACGACGGCTCCCGGAGGCCCGGCGCGCTGTCCAGGGACGCCGTGAGTCCAGCTGCCCTGTGGGGGGGGAGGGGCTACAGATGTGCACCTCTGGTTCGGTTGTATAATAATAATAATAATAATAATAATAATTAATAATTAGGGCCAGGACTTTAACGCGTTAATTAAGATAAATTAATTACACCATAATTAACGCGTTAAAAAAATTTACGCATTTTAATCCCACTTATTTTTGCACCGCGGAACGTTTCTCACTGGATGAGTTTCAGGCGGACCGATTATACTGCAGCACCAACTAGCGCTCATGAGTTCAGACAACAACAAACCACAGTGAACAGGAAGGCAGTAGCTGATGAGACCGCTTTGGCCCCGTGGGACATTTTGTTACTATTGCGCGCACCCCCCCCCCCCTCCCCTACCTGAATTTCTGAAATGTACTATATTTCTAAATATGCTATTCAGTGGCGGTTCTAGGGGGGGGGGGCAGCGGGGGCCAGTGCCCCTGTAACTCTGAGTCCGGACCTCCCTGTGGCCCCAACCTGGCCCCCCCATTAAAACTGGTCTAGAACCGCCACTGATGCTATTGCTACACTTAATGGCAAAAATTGCACTGGTCTGTTGGACAAAAATAAACAATATCTTTGTTGCTTAAGCTTAATGTATTCAGTCATTATTCAATGGTATACTAAAAATCCATGTGAAAAAAATTACTTCTCACTGTTCTCAGGTCAAATATTTATATGCGATTAAAATGCGATTAATTTCGATTAATTAATTACAAAGCCTCTAATTAATTCGATTAATTTTTTTAATCGAGTCCCGGCCCTAATAATAATATTAAAAGGCTCAATGACTGCCATGTTCACATACAAACCATAACCTTCTATCTGTTGCTAATAGCATTGACCTCTAGCATGCTATGTTGCCAGTAGCATTGACCTGTAGCATGCTATGTTGCTAGTAGAATTGACCTGTAGCATGCTATGTTGCTAGTAGAATTGACCTCTAGCATGCTATGTTGCTATTAGAGTTGACCTAGCATGCTATGTTGCTAGTAGCGTTGACCTAGCATGCTATGTTGCTATGTCTCCTGGGTGGTGCTGTACTTTGTGATGGATATGCTGCAGGGACTGCCTGGGCTGCCCGGCCTTTTCGTTGCATGTTTGTTCAGCGCAGCTCTCAGGTTGGTCTGTCCATCTGCCTGTCTGTCTGTCCATCTGCCTGCCTGTCTGTTTATCTGCCTGCCTATCTGTCCACCTGCCTGTCTGTCTGTCCATCTGCCTGCCTGTCTGTTTATCTGCCTCTCTGTCCGTCCATCTGCCTGTCCGACTGTCTATTTGCCTGTCTGTATGTCTGTCCATCTGCCTGTCTGTCCATCTGTCTGCCTGTCTGTCTGCCTGTCTGTCCATCTGCCTGCCTGTCCATCTGTCTGCCTGTCTGTCCATCTGCCTGCCTGTCCATCTGTCTGCCTGTCTGTCCATCTGCCTGCCTATCTGTCTGCCTGTCTGTCCATCTGCCTGCCTATCTGTCTGCCTGTCTGTCCATCTGCCTGCCTGTCCATCTGCCTCTCCGTCTGTCCATCTGCCTCTCTGTCCGTCCATCTGCCTGTCCGACTGTCTATTTGCCTGTCTGTATGTCTGTCCATCTGCCTGTCTGTCCGTCTGCCTGTCTGTCTGGTCCAGACAGTCCATCTATTTGTCTATCTGTCTGTCAGTCAGTCACCGTCTGTCTATGCCCCTCTGTCTCAGTCTGTCTCTGTCTCTCTGTATAATAATATATAATAATAATGACCACTGTACATTATCCTGACATTACGGCTACTTGCTAAAGAAATCATTCATTTGACACAAAATATAACAGAAATGATAAGTTGCCACTTAAGTTTCTGTGAGCCTCAGTAAGGTGGAGATGTGTAGGGATGAGCCTCAACTTCCTGCGACTGCATGTGTCCAACGTGTTCCTGCTTTGTTGCCGTCTTCCCGCCTGCAGCTCCATCTCCTCCGCCTTCAACTCCCTGGCAACCGTAACCATGGAGGACCTCATCAAACCGCACGTCCCCACGATGACGGACGCCAGAGCAACGCTGCTGTCTAAAGCCCTCGGTCAGTTCAATCCAAACTTTATTTGAATAGTGCGATAGGCAACACGGTAAACGGCAAGAACAAGAAAGTATTAACAGTGAAATACTCGTATTATATACTTATATACTCTTAGAAATATTTCTTGTGAGTATTTCTTTACTGTTATGGTTACTATAACCAACCCGTCGTCGTCTGTGGTTACTTCCCGACAGCCATGTCGTACGGTCTGCTGTGTCTGGCCATGGCGTACCTCACTCACCTGATGGGGAACTCCGTCCTACAGGTGAGTTGTGTAGACCGACTGGTACGAGATGATGATGATGATGATGATGATGATGATGGTGGTGGTGACGATGAAGATCTCATGCGCACAGCGTTTTGCTGTGTTTTTAACCACAGGTTGCGTTGAAGGTGTTCGGCATCGTGGGCGGACCGCTGCTCGGCGTGTTCTCCCTCGGCATGTTCTTCCCCTGGGCCAACTCCACAGTAAGTGAGCTTTGATCTGATTGGCTGGAATCGGGAATGGAGTAGTGTGAGTCTAATGATTTAAAGAGGCGGGCTTTCAAAAAAAGTGACCGCAGTGAAGCTTTGACGGTTTTAAATCAACTGATTGCTCAGCGACTGTTTCTATGTCCATCAATATCAGTTCAGATGTTCAATTGAAACATTTGAATGTATTTATTAGTATACTTTCAAATATCATGCCTTAAAACTCAAAGTGTATACTGCTGTGTTGTGTGTAGGTGTAGAAATGTCCTCTTTTCCATGTATTGGTCAAACCACAGATCCTCCACAGACCAACTGCTCTGTGAGCCTTATAACATATCTCCTACTACAATCTTCTACACATGGAGTTCACATCAAGAAAAAAAAAAAAAGTGAAACATTCGGTTCAAACATTTAATTCAGACATTCGTTGAAAGTTGGCTCAATCATTGGGTTCGATGAGTTCGATCCTATGCAGGCATTGGGCCTCCTGCCTGGCTGCTCCTGGGCAGCAGGTTTCTGAGCGTCTCCTCCTCCTCAGGGGGCGCTGGTGGGTCTGGGCGCCGGCTTGGCGGTGGCCTTCTGGATCGGCGTTGGGAGCATTGTGACCGGTGGCGGCGGCGCCAGCGCCACCGCCTCCATGCCTGCAAACTGTTCCTCACTCTTCTTCAACGTCAGCACTTCTGTCCTCCCGACTCTGATCGTTTCAAGGTGCCTCCATTTCCATTTATTGTATTTTAATGCTTATTTTACTTTATGTTTTAAGATACCGTCATTTTTGTTTCCTTACCCTTCATTTTTTCCATTTCTTTAACATTTTTATTTTACTTTGTTCACCCAATTCATCTAAGCCTATGATAACCTAACTACCGCTGCTGCTGGCTAACGTTACCCTGCGCTGGTTCCTCGCAGGCCCACTGGGTTGAAGCGGTTGTACTCGCTGTCCTACATGTGGTACAGCGGACTCGGCTGTTTCGTGGTGGTGGTCGTCGGACTGATCGTCAGTTTCCTATCAGGTAGGAATGGATGAGTCACAGAGGTCATCAGAATGGCAGATAAGGGGTTGGATGATCATAATTAGAGTTATGAGTGACAGCTGTGTTCGTCATGTGGAGAGGGTCGTTGGTCTTGTCAGGTGTAGCTAATAACATTAATGATGGGTCCGTTTAGACACCACCAGTCCAGTAAACATACGTCAGCCATGCTGGTGCTGCGGCGGTCATAAATAAAATGGACCTAATGTTCAAATGAGGAACAGGAAGTTAATTTACCTGTGAAGACGGTCCCGGCGGGGGGGCAGGTAAAACAACAATCTGAACTACTACTTTCTGCTTTGCCTGCTTTGTCTGTTTCCTATTGGTCGATCCAAGGCCCAATGAAAGAGGAGGACGTGTTGCCGGGGACGGTCTACCCTCTGCTGGGGAAGCTGCTGTTCTTCCTGCCGGAGCGCCTCAAGAAGAAGCTGTGCTGCATGGGACAAGTAAGTATGGAGACATCTGAACCGCTTCCCTGTAAACCTGCAGGTCATTACCGCCTAGTAACAACGTAAACTACTTCCACCGTATGAAAGGATAATGCATGTATTAATTACCTCCCTGAAAGGATAATGCATGTATTAATTACCTCCATGAAAGGATAATACATGTATTAATTACCTCCATGAAAGGATAATGCATTTATTAATTACCTCCATGAAAGAATAATACATGTATTAATTACCTCCATGAAAGGATAATGCATTTATTAATTACCTCATGAAAGGATATTACATGTATTAATTACCTCCATGAAAGGATAATGCATTTATTAATTACCTCATGAAAGGATATTACATGTATTAATTACCTCCATGAAAGGATAATGCATTTATTAATTACTGGATGAAAGGATAATGCATGTATTAATTACCTGATGAAAGGATAATGCATTTATTAATTACCTCATGAAAGGATATTACAAAATGACAGCTCAAAACTAAATATAAATTAAACTAATACACACTTTTTAATGTCTTTTCCGGAGCAGACACACGCAGCCCAGCGCCACAGACAGGCTGTCTCACTGGACAAAGCAGAGCTGGAGGGACAGACGCTCGGGTTTCTGCCCACCGCTGACTCTCAGGTGGAGCGGGAGACCAGCGTCTGACCTCACCTCCCCCCCAGCCAATCAGACGGCAGGACGACTGAAAGGAGAAGGTACTGAAGTACTCAATAGTAGGAAGTACTATGGGAGTCACCTGAGGTACTGAAACTAGTACTATGAAACTAGTACTAGTACTATGGAACTAGTACTAGTGCTATGGAACTAGTACTATGGAACTAGTACTAGTACTATGGAAGTACGGACAAGTGCTGTTCAAGGTACCCACTGTGGTGGTGAAGACCACAACTGGAAATCAGAGACTTTTTGTTAGTTTTTCTTGACATGCGTGCTGAGGACCTCATGACCTCATGGACCTCGTGTGTTGAGGACCGCCGCAAGCCAATGGGAGGACCAACGATTGCGGAAACCAAGCGGTGGAGATGATCATAATTTAAAAAATATATTTTATATATATTTTTTAAACAAATCTTTTTTTTTTTTTTCCTTTTCTATTGACTTGTATGCATTTGTGCGTTAATAAATGGCACAGTGAGACCAACGCTTAACTCGATGTGAGACAACGTTGAATGATTGATGTTTTGTATGTCTTGTACTGAATATGCCTATTAAAACACAATATGCAAATGAGCACAGTCCCATCGCAAGCCACGCTGCTGACTTACTAATTGCTAGGCGAAAGAAATATGTTGACATGTATTTTAAATTTATTTTTACGCTTCACATTACAACACTCAGGATGATTTTTTCGTTTCGGTTACATTTCTATTAAAGGTTATATTGTTACTCTCACACCTGATGGCAGTATTTGGTTAATACCGCTAATGGCAGTATTTGGTTAATACCGCTAATGGCGGTATTTGGTTAATACCGCCATTAGGTGGGGAGTGTGTGTGGTTTGGGAACACAAGCAGAGTACAGATGTGTTGGTGTCATCTCGGGACAACAAGGAAGCGCTGCTTTACATTTGTACTCCACATGTGGTGCTGGACGTATTGAGTAACCGTATACATAATAACACCGTGCAGTGCATGCGCCGCTTGTTATCTACCAAACACATTTCCAAAGGGGAATATTGGGAAGTAGTGGAGGTCATAAATGTTTGCATGCCTGGTTTACGGGTCCTGGGCTGCAGAAGAGCCGACAGGTTCACACTCAGTAGACCTTTTGTTTGGTAACCGTAAGCCGAAACCGAGTTCATTTTAAAGGAGGATTAAATGTTTATACATGTGCACAAAGTCCTCATCTGACAACTATATATATATATATATATATATATATATATATACACACACACACAGATTTTCTAGTGACATTGGTTTTGTTATTTTGTAGGAAAAATAAATGGCTGTGTAATTTAATTCAATATATTCATTTAATTTAGTTTGTTCATGTACATTCAGCCATTGTCCCCACACAGGTTTAGTAAACAACACTATATGTAAATGTACTTCCTCCAGATAAGCTGCTGCTGCTGCTTTGGTAGTCAAATGGCCGCTCAGCACAGCGCTGGACTGTGAGGCACAGAGGGCAGTGTGTTGGGACGGCTCCTCTGGACACCACTGAGCCTTATGTTCATTTTTATTTGTGGTGTTATACACAGTGAGCGGTAGGAGAGGTAGGTCATCTTTTGATATTGATGCATCTATTGATTTTATTAATTGCAGGCCTATTTTCTTTGCCTTTGTGACTTTAATTTTGAAATGTCCTGTATTTAATTTTATTGTAGCCTACGTCTTGCCATCTAAAATAACGGTACTCTGCCTCGACGATGAAAGTGTGTATAATAGGGCTGCGTCTCTTTATTCTGGGACTGAGCTGTTTCCAGGTCAGTCTGAATAAAGTATTATTATTATTATAAATAAAACAAAATGCCGTGAAGATGAAGACGAACCGGCCTAACGCATCGCTCTTCTGCTGTCCCCCTTCCAGGCACATGGACAAGGTAATGGGTTAGGGTTGTTACCTGTGGTCCGTGGTTAAAGGGGAGGTGTGTTTCAGAGGTTAAAGGTGAGGTGTGTTTCGGAGGTTAAAGGTGAGGTGTGTTTCGGAGGTTAAAGGTGAGGTGTGTTTCGGAGGTTAAAGGTGAGGTGTGTTTCAGAGGTTAAAGGTGAGGTGTGTTTCAGAGGTTAAAGGTGAGGTGTGTTTCGGAGGTTAAAGGTGAGGTGTGTTTCGGAGGTTAAAGGTGAGGTGTGTTTCGGAGGTTAAAGGTGAGGTGTGTTTCGGAGGTTAAAGGTGAGGAGTGTTTCAGCGGTTAAAGGTGAGGTGTGTTTCAGCGGTTAAAGGTGAGGTGTGTTTCAGAGGTTAAAGGTGAGGCGTGTTTCGGAGGTTAAAGGTGAGGCGTGTTTCGGAGGTTAAAGGTGAGGCGTGTTTCGGAGGTTAAAGGTGAGGTGTGTTTCGGAGGTTAAAGGTGAGGAGTGTTTCGGAGGTTAAAGATGAGGTGTGTTTCAGAGGTTAAAGGTGAGGTGTGTTTCAGCGGTTAAAGGTGAGGTGTGTTTCAGCGGTTAAAGGTGAGGTGTGTTTCAGCGGTTAAAGGTGAGGTGTGTTTCGGAGGTTAAAGGTGAGGTGTGTTTCAGAGGTTAAAGGTGAGGTGTGTTTCAGCGGTTAAAGGTGAGGTGTGTTTCAGAGGATTAAAGGTGAGGTGTGTTTCAGAGGTTAAAGGTGAGGTGTGTTTCAGAGGTTAAAGGTGAGGTGTGTTTCAGCGGTTAAAGGTGAGGTGTGTTTCAGCGGTTAAAGAAGGTGAGGTGTGTTTCAGAGGTTAAAGGTGAGGTGTGTTTCGGAGGTTAAAGGTGAGGTGTGTTTCGGAGGTTAAAGGTGAGGTGTGTTTCGGAGGTTAAAGGTGAGGTGTGTTTCGGAGGTTAAAGGTGAGGTGTGTTTCAGCGGTTAAAGGTGAGGTGTGTTTCGGCGGTTAAAGGTGAGGTGTGTTTCGGCGGTTAAAGGTGAGGTGTGTTTCGGAGGTTAAAGGTGAGGTGTGTTTCGGAGGTTAAAGGTGAGGTGTGTTTCAGAGGGTTAAAGGTGAGGTGTGTTTCGGAGGTTAAAGGTGAGGTGTGTTTCGGAGGTTAAAGGTGAGGTGTGTTTCAGAGGTTAAAGGTGAGGTGTGTTTCGGCGGTTAAAGGTGAGGCGTGTTTCGGCGGTTAAAGGTGAGGCGTGTTTCGGAGGATAAAGGTGAGGTGTGTTTCGGAGGTTAAAGGTGAGGTGTGTTTCGGAGGTTAAAGGTGAGGAGTGTTTCGGAGGTTAAAGGTGAGGAGTGTTTCGGAGGTTAAAGGTGAGGTGTGTTTCAGAGGTTAAAGGTGAGGTGTGTTTCAGCGGTTAAAGGTGAGGTGTGTTTCAGCGGTTAAAGGTGAGGTGTGTTTCAGCGGTTAAAGGTGAGGTGTGTTTCAGAGGTTAAAGGTGAGGTGTGTTTCAGCGGTTAAAGGTGAGGTGTGTTTCAGCGGTTAAAGAAGGTGAGGAGTGTTTCAGCGGTTAAAGAAGGTGAGGTGTGTTTCAGCGGTTAAAGGTGAGGTGTATTTCAGCGGTTAAAGAAGGTGAGGTGTGTTTCAGAGGTTAAAGGTGAGGAGTGTTTCAGAGGTTAAAGGTGAGGAGTGTTTCAGCGGTTAAAGGTGAGGTGTGTTTCAGAGGTTAAAGGTGAGGAGTGTTTCAGAGGTTAAAGGTGAGGAGTGTTTCAGAGGTTAAAGGTGAGGTGTGTTTCAGCGGTTGAAGGTGAGGAGTGTTTCAGCGGTTAAAGAAGGTGAGGTGTGTTTCAGAGGTTAAAGGTGAGGAGTGTTTCAGCGGTTAAAGGTGAGGTGTGTTTCAGCTGTCTCCACACAGGTGTACTACGCGGTCCTCACCATCGACCCCAACGTGTTGGACCATGTGACCGCCGCGCTCGGCGCCTTCCAGCCCACCCTCCGGTCGGGCGCGTCGGTCACGGAGCTCACGGCGGCTGCAGGTAAGACGGTTATGTTTTTAAGGTCATCCTCCTCAGTGGTTTCTAGGAACAACGAGATGAATTGAATGAATACGACGTTGTTGTCCATGTCAGCATGCGAGGACACCGCCGCCGGGACTCAGTGCCAGTGTCTCGGCGACCACGTGAAGGCCGACCCGGTCTGCGAGCCCACCGGCAGGTGTCCCCCCGAGACCTGCAGACCGGAGACCAGAGGTAGGCTCACGGAAATAAAACCTCAACTATAACGGAGTAAGGGAGTGTGTGTGTGTGTGTGTGTGTGTGTGTGTGAAACCGCGAGGCTTTGCTTTACTGCGGTAGGCAGGTGTGATTCAGAGCGTTCACGGTTGTGTGACGAATAATGAAACGCCACTTTGTGTTTGTCCTCTCCAGTCATTATTAAAGGGGAGCTTCATCTGAAGGATGAGGTTTATTTCCAGACCATGTCGGACATCAAGTCAACGAAGTTCACAACGCTGAGCGCTGAGCTCATCAAGAAGGTGGGTTGTCCACAGGATGTGGACTTGAAACAAGATTACACCGCAGGGTGGAGAGGATGAGGTCTTCATCTCTGTGTTCATTCATCATCTGTACAACACACACACACACACACACACACACACACACACACACACACACACACACACACACACACACACACGTGTGTAGTCAGTGACCAGCTCATCGTCTTACACGCTGTTTCTCCACACCAGATAAGACCAGCGTACAGCCGCCTGCCGGGCTTCGACTACGTCCACTTTACTGAGTTCAGGTAAATAATTAACTTCAGGGATGATCACACGAACGTTCAATACATGATAGTATTTGTAATTGTAATGTTAAAGTGTGTGTGTGTGTGTGTGTGTGTGTGTGTGTGTGTGTGTGTTAAAGGCAGGGTCTGTTTGCAGACTTCGAGGTGCATGTCAACAGGAGGATGAGCACCAAGCAGCTGGAGCAGCAGACAGCAGACGCGATGGCCGCGGTGAACGGAAACATCACACTGGAGACCGAAGGTAAAGCATCAACATACAGTATATACTATATAACATACAGTATATACTATATAACATATATACTATGTCATACTAACGGCTGTCACTTTTTCGAAAAAATCAAGTTCAAACGGATATCGAATACCAAGCAATGTATTTGAATATATTTGAATATTTACAACCCCCCCCCCCCCACCGTAACGGAGATTCAATCACAAATGTATTACGCGACGAGAGAAGACATAAACAGGACTCAGGCCATAGCCTGCCTAAAAACAGTCTGGAAACAGCTTATCAACTAATAGTCGAATAGTCGAATAGTCGAATACGTTTTCATTAGTCGAGCAAAAAGTGAAACATAAAAAAACCAACGGCCCATAAGTGCAGACTATTACATCATCACATGTTGTCTAATGAAATAACGACAATAAAGCCTTTGTCTGTCTCTTCATAGAAACAAGTGTGTCTTTCAGTTCAACAGTCAACACACATCCACACCAACTTATACAAATAATACCATTTAGAAACACGAGTATTTTGTTCGAAAGAGTCGCTTTACATAAATAACATTTCTGATAGTATACGGTATGCGCATTGTGCACACACAGCACACAGAAAGATCAGTTTCACTTCCATTTCTTTCTTCTTTGGTTTTCTAAACGTTATTCTGTCATGATATAGGCGTGTGCAGAGTAGGTATTGTCATGATACAGGCGTGTGCAGAGTAGGGATTCTGTCATGATATAGGCGTGTGCAGAGTAGGGATTCTGTCATGAGATAGGCGTGTGCAGAGTAGGTATTGTCATGATACAGGCGTGTGCAGAGTAGGTATTGTCATGATACAGGCGTGTGCAGAGTAGGGATTCTGTCATGATACAGGCGTGTGCAGAATAGGTATTCTGTCATGATATAGGCGTGTGCAGGTATTCAGGAAAAGCCTTATTTGCATATGGATACGCAAGATCCATATGCAAATAATCCGCAAGGCTTTTGAACTTTGAATATTTGCTTTAACTAATCAATATAAAGAAAATGTTAATTGAATGTTAATTGTCAAGGAAGGCAACTGTAATGAGCAACCCCCCCCCCCCCTCCCCCCCCCCCTGGGCATATTAATACTCAATATAGTAATCAATATCATTGTCATTAATCGGTCTCGTGTTTTTAGCTTTTTCGTCACGGTCAAATCAAATTCTTCACAAATCATTCACAACCTCATATTATTTATTGACACTGTTTTACTTGATAACCTAATATTGATCATTCTCCACTGATCGTTCTCAGGCCTTGTGAAGATAAACTCTTCAGATGTGCAGCCCGTGCTGCTGAACGGCACCTTCAGCATCGACTGCACGTTCCCCAACGGTCCACTCTCGGACCAGGAGTGGACCCAGACCACCCCAGAGAAGGTCTCTCGGATCACTAATGGGACCGAGTCTATTTTGACGTTCAGCGGCCAAAAAACCACACTGAAGCTCATCAACGTGTCTGGGATGTGGACAGGTATGCTGCATCTTTACCTAAGAAATTAACCCTAAACTCCTATGGGATGAATTTATATAGACATACATCTGATCACATCATAATGCAGATACAATCAGATTAGGGCTCTGTCCCGATATATATCACGATATAGCATGTTGTCTGGTAATTCAATAAATAGTCTATATAAAATAACCACATGGTAAAGCATTTTTGTGTACTCCCGTGTAAATTAAATGAAAAGTACTGATTTTCTCAATTAGTTTCATCACTTTACTGTAATGCAGACTTTAAAACCAGGAAAAGACAACACACACGAAATTACGAGGTCCTAAATCCAAGACGACGTCTAGTCTCATATCACAATATTAATATAATATCGATATATTGTAAATGATGTTGTTCTGACCATAAAGCTGTTTCCTTGTTCCTTTTCCAAGGTCTGATTACTTGCAGCTTCATTCCAGTTTCGTCCGGAAATGTGAAGATGTTTCACAGAGCCAGTCTGGAGCTGAAGGTCGCAGTTCTGCCACAAATCGACATTCGCAGTGAGCCCCAGTTCCCCTTCTGCGGCGAGGCGGCCCGGGTCGCGGTGACGGTCAAATGTAAAATAAAGAACAGCACCGAGCGCTACACCACGAGCTGGGTCACTACGGGCAACGAAGCCCTGCTACAATTAGAACCGGTCTTCAGTGAGTACAGTTTTGTTGTCTCTCGTGAAACTCATTGGAAATGCACTTTTCACCCATTTTTGCTGTTTTTGTTTTCCGCAGGCGGTGACCACATCGTTTATGAGGTGGAAACAGTTGTGCGGTGTGCAGCCCACAACCAGATGTCACCGCAAAGTGTGACGTGTGTGTTCAAAAACACAAGGAACCAAACCAAAAGGAAGCGGCTCCAGCTCAACGTCATATACAGTACGTCTGTACGTCTGGGAGTTAACACGCAGTACAAACTGTTACTTTCAGTTCAGTTACCAACGGATTCGGTTCATTATGTTTTATGAATCGGCCATGTCCGCCCCCCTCCCCCTCTTTTTGAACAATATACTTACTTTACATTTCTTGTACATATTCGAGTATAAAATACAACCTGTCCATGTATTGGGCTATGCGTGTATTGTACCCATCAGGCAGTGATTCATCAACGCCTTATAAAGTCGCCGTTGTTTCTCCCGCTTCTTTCCAATAGAAGGCCAAAAGTATTGTACGGTAGAAAACGATTGGCCGGTAACGAAGGCCAACTTCTTCGCCGAGCTGCAATGCGAGGGGACAACCGGTCTGAGGTTGCGGAGATGTGCGAGCGATGAAACGTGGGAGGAGGAGGAGTCGCAGTGCGTGAACAATGACCTTTTCTCGATCGTACAAGAAACTCTGGTAAGCAGGACCTTCAGCAGAACAGCGGACATGTTTTCTTTTCACATTGTAGTTATAGAAAGTGTTTGCAGACTAATGTGCCGTCGCTAACCCGTTGCTCATCATTCCTCAGACGGTGAACATCGGCCTGGGATCCCACTTCGACAATTCTGCCAAAGTGTTTTCTCTCCTGGCCAACGCCACTAATGACACGAGGAGGCATCAACACCGTCTCCAATCTCGACACGTCCGTCACCATACTGGACAACATGCAGAAGAACAAGAACAACTTCAATGAAACCACATTAAATGTAAGCATCAACGTGTCATCCTGATCTGATTGTGTTTATCTTGGCTTGTCCGGTGTGCGTCGCTTATAAAATATGAAACTAATCTTCTCAGGACATCCTGAAGTCATCCAGCAACATACTCAACATCGCTCCAAGCGCTTGGAAGTCCAAAAACGTGCAAAGTAACAAATCCTTCGCCGCATTATACTTGGAGTCGGTTGAGCAGTTGATTCAGCTCACCAGCATCTCGAAGCCGCTTGGCAAAGAGGAGCCAAATATCCAGTTTCAGACCAGCAAGGGCACCAGCAGCGTCTTCAACGTCACCGTCTCCGTGAACGGGCTGAGCGGGGGCCTTGTGAAAGCGGCGGGTTTCAAAAATCTCATCCAATTTTTGCCATTCGATGATCCGGAAGACGTGTCGAACAGCATCGTGGTGACGGCGAGCGTCGAACAAGCGCGCAACAGCAGCAGCAACAGACAGGGCAATTTCGCGATCTCCTTCTCGCTGACCAAACCGCGACCACACAATCACCTCATGAAGTGCATGGCCAAGGACGAGAGCCAGGGTGGGTGGTTGGAGAATGTGTGCAAATGGGCCGGTCCGAGCGATGAAAGGAGATGCGACTGCCCAACAGCAACATCATCAAGATCATCAAAATCATCCTACGCGTACACCATGCTTCTGGCGAAGAACCCCTTGTGTGTGCCGTTCCTGCGTGAGATCACCTACGTGGGTCTGGCGTTATCCGTCGCCTCGCTCTTCATGTTCCTGGTGATCGAGTGTGTCATCTGGAAAGCCGTGGTGAAGACCAGCAGCTTGTACTTGCGACACACTATGCTCATCAACATCTCCCTGTCGCTGCTGGTCGGGGACTTCAGCCTCCTGGCCTCCACTTCCCCGGGCGGCGTTAACGAACTCTGGTGTCTGGTTTGCGTGGTCCTGCGGCACTTCTTCTCCCTGGCGCAGTTCTGCTGGATGTTCTGCCTCAGCGCGCTCCTCTTCTACCAGGCCATGTTTGTGTTTTCGGGCGGCCTGAGCAAAGGCAGGTACCAGAGCCTGTGCTACCTCACGGGCTACGGCGTCCCGTTACTGATCGTGACCACGGCGATGGTGTCCCACGACGGCGGCGCGTGGGGTCGTACTACGACCTCAAGACCTGCTGGCTGACGCATTTCAGCATTTTCAAGGGCTCCATCTATTCCTTCATCATACCGGTGGGCGTCATTGTCTTCTTCAACCTGTTCAGCATGACAATGGTGATCGTCAAGCTGGTAAACCGCCCCAAGGTAGGAGCAGGAGGAGCAGGAGGAGCAGGAGGAGCAGGAGGCCCCCACGCCGCCCTATGCATTCTAAGGTCGATAGTCGTCCTGACTCCCCTCTTCGGCGTGACCTGGATGTTTGGTTTTGCTGTTTTGGTCCTTGACCTGGCGCAAGGCAGCGCAGCGCAAGTCGTCTACTACGTCTTCAGCATCTGCAACTCGTTCCAGGTGGGACCCCTCAGATCCTCGTGAAAACCTCGCGACACACTTCCTGTTCCTTCAGTAACGCTCTGTCTCCAATGGGTTCTCCACAGGGTTTCTTCATCATGCTGACCGCGAGTGTAGGAGATAGGATGGTATTTATCTTACACTTATTATTTTACACACACAAAAACACTCTCACACAGCTTCTTTCTGATGGTCTGAAATGAGTCGCAGGGGATGTGGAAGTAATTTGAGCTGATCTGCAGTAACCTGTTTGCCAACAGCACCAGTTCACCGTTTGGTTGCTTCTTTAAATACAACGCATTCATTGTTGGATATTGAAGGTACAATATGCAAATTGTGTGAATTCAATCCAGCGCCAGACTAAATATTGGAAGAAAGACACTGCTGTTCCCCCTTCCTCCAAACCCGGCCCATCCTCAAAAAGCATGATCGCTTTTTGAGATTTAACATACGATTTCTCTTCACTGCTAGCGGTGAAGCTTGTAGCCTGAAGGTTAGCGTCAGCATGACTGAATGTGTGGTAGATGTCAAATACAGAACTGCTGCATAGTTTACCTTTAAAGGACAATTCCTATGCAGAATAAGAGCATATGATCGTAACACATGTCCACCGAGTTGGACCGCTCTCTGGGATCAGTTTTCATTCCAGTCCAATGGAACCAAAGTTCTGGAAAGTTTAGAAAGCGCCTTCACGAAAACAAGCGGGCGCCATCTTTGGAAAACAGTCACGACCAGTCGAGCGACGAGCGCCGTGCGACGCAATGAGCCGGAAGAGGCGAACACATGAGATGAGATGAAGCAGAAGGTGTGCAGTAGAAGGTGTGTGAAGTGCGAACAGTGTGTGTGCATAGAAGAGAGAGGAAACGGTTTGTGTTTGTGTTTTTCCCCGCCTGCGTTCGGCGCTCGACTGGTCGTGACTGTGTTCCAAAGATGGCGCCCGCTTGTTTGTCGTGAAGGCGCTGGCTTTCTAAACTTTCTTTTTAATAAACTGTCTGTACACTTACAAAGTTCTCAACGCTTCGGTTTACATGTAGGAGACTCATTATGCTGCCGGGGAAGTGTGGTGCGTTGTTGAGCCGTGTTAGTGGAATAGAATTGTGATTTATTTTACATGAATATCTGCCCCCACAGCTAGCGCTATAAGCTAATTAGCGTTACAAGCTAATTAGCGGTTTTCGAGAACTTTGGTTCCATTGGACTGAATGAAAACTGATCCCAGAGAGCGGTCCAACTCGGTGGACATGTTATGATCATATGGTCTCATATTGCATAGGAAGTGTCCTTTAACGGTAAAATGGACACGGTCATTAATTCACACGGTCATTAATGGTGTTTGTTCTTAACTCAGGTTCGAGATACGCTGAGGAAGCGTTTGTCCGTACCTGTGAGTATAACACAGATCATAACTATAAAAGTATTATATTATTAGCAAATGTGTTTTGGCAGTTGATTTGACACGTTGTCCCCCCGATCTCCAGAAATCGCTGTCCTCCACCGTGGACACCTCCTTGTCTCTGCAGTCTGTGAAGGACCAGTGACACCTGAGACGCCAACCTGTCACCTTTTATTTTCCAGTGGATGGAGAGTTTGTTCTTTTTTAATATTGTCGGCTACGAATGAGAAAACTGTACAAGTGTGTAGGGACTTAATCTACTTTTACTAGAAAAGTTAGTCAAAGATGCGTTTTTCTATGACAACTTAAACAGTTGGAAATGTATGTCATTTTAGGCACTTGATTTTTTAAAATTAGAATAGAATAGATTAGAGACCCTTTGGTTTTTCTATATATTGTGTTGTTCACCTTTCAGATCTTTAACAAACATAGTCCAAATAAAAATATTATGTTCTTAACACATCCGTCTCTTACATCCTGAGCTTTTTAACATCCAGACCGCTCTCTTTCTGCTGATCTTCCCGCTCCTCGTCTTTATCGTCCAAAGGGACGCCGCTCTGCTCTGCTGTCCGGCGGTAGGCTTTGGACTCCATCTCCGCACTGCAACACACACACACACACACACACACACACACACACACACACACACACACACACACACACACACGACTTTTCTCCTTTGTGTCACAATATGCTGTAAAGTAAGTTCTATATTTTACTAGAACAATAGGTGTCCACCGTTTCACTGCGAATACCTAATACATGAAATACATTCATGTACTTAAATACATGAATGTATTTAAGTACATTAAATACATTCATGTATTTAATGTACTTAAATACATTCATGTATTTAATGTACATTAAATACATTCATGTATTTAATGTACTTAAATACATTCATGTATGTAATGTACTTAAATGCGTAAGGGATAATGCCCGACGAGGTGTCCATTAACAGAAATGTCTCATTTCTGTTGATGGTTATGCCCTTCACCTCGAAGGACATTATCCGCTTATACTATGGTCACTTACGAAAGAAGGAAATATTTAGTCCATTAATAATACTTTAATGTGTTTTAGAGTTAAAATCGTGAGGGTTTTTTTATTTTTACAAGTCGAGCGGACTATTTAATATCTCCCGTTGCAGGCGTTGCCAAGCAACGCGGCCATAGCGTCTTCATAGCGTCAACGTCTTTCCTAGCTTACACCCTCCAGCCAATCAGAGTCCAGTATTCACCCAGACCATGGTATAAAGTAATGTATTTAATGTACATTAAATACAGTAATGTATTTAATGTACTTAATGTATTTAATGTACTTAATGTTCATACGTACTTTAAGTTTAGACGAATTAAGAGCACAGCCACCTACATGCTCAGGAAGCGGACGCAGTCCTCGTGCCCATAGATCTCCGCTATCCTGATTGGTCGGTCTCCGCAGACGTCATCCTGGTCCACGGGCGCGTGCAGCGCGTGGAGCATGCGCAGTACGCCGAGCCGCCCCGACTCTGCGGCGAAGTGCGCAGGCGTCCAGCCGTGGTCCGCCCTCGCGCACGGCCGCGCGCCGCTCTCCACCAGCATCCTGACGACTTCCGTGTGTCCTGGGGGCGGGACTTGATAAGTCTTGAAACATGAGCGCAAACGCAACAGCGATATGGAGGACCGGAACTGCCCAAATAATAAATGAATATATAAATAAATGACTCATTAAATAAATAAATAAATGAAATCATACAGAAATAAATGTAGAAATTAATGGCGCGTTCCAGGCAACTCGTAACTCGTGAATTCACGACCTCCTACCCGTGAAAGTGCTCTGGAACGGCAGTCAAACTCGTAACTCACGACCCGTGAACTCGTATGTGATCGGTGTACTCCCAGTTCGTTTTTTGACGTCACGAACGTAAACAACAATGGCTTCCTCTGATGCTCCGCAGACACCGGTGACCAACGATGAGATAATATACATAGATAGACATGAATAGGCAACGTAACGTAATTCCTCACATTGTAATCAAAATAAAACACATACGAGTGTGGAGTACTAAAGTGTATGTTTATGTTTATTCAATCGCTATCAGCTATCAATCGCCAACTAACGTTAAATCCAAGCTCTGCTGTGTAAGTAAAATAACATAAAAGTCATTGCACCTGTGAGCAGATCTGGCTTGGTGGCGCGGACCCATCAAAACAGAGCCGCAGGTTGGTTTGTTTGTTTGTTACGACTTCGTTAGTCGTAACTTGCCTGGAACGCTAACAAGTCGTGAGTCGTGAGTATGAAGTCGTGAAATCACGAGTTACGGGTTGCCTGGAATGCAGCATAAAGCCTCAATGATTAAACAAATGCAATTTGAAAATAATTACATATACACAGAAACACAAACAAATTAATACAATTTATTTATTTTTGTATTCATTTATTTTCATATTTAATTATTTTCTATATATATGTATTTCTGTTTTTATTTATTTCCATATTCATTTATTTCTGTATTCATTTATTTCCCTATTCATTTATTTCAGTATTTATTTATTCCTGTATTTCTTCATCCATATGTAAATGAGGGGCGTGTCTTGGACCCTCAGGAGAAGAGGCCCAGACCTCCTCTCCCTCTGGAAGCAGAAGGTACCAGTCAGGTCCAGAGGTCCAAAGGTCTGGAGGTCCAGAGGTCCTGGAGGCGACTGGTCGTCCTGGTGAACATGACACTAACCGGACAGTACAGTCGGCCTACGAGCTCATATCAATAAACCAATGAGTCAGGTGACACCGTCAAGGCACGCCCCCTCATTTACATATGGATACAGAAATAAATGAATAGGGAAACACATGAATACAGAAGTAAATGAATAGGGGAACAAAATAAAAACAAATGAACAATTAGGGAAATAAAAATTAATTGTGTTCATGTTTATGTATATTTATTTATTTTCAAATTAACTTGCACATTTATTTAATCATTGAGGCTTTTATTTCTACATTTATTTCTGTATTATTTCAATTATTTATTTACTGAGTAAATTATTTATTCATTTTGGCAGTTTCAGTCCTCCATACAGCGCTGGCCTCCTATATCCAGGGGTGCTGCTAGAAAATGTGGGCCCTAACAGTGTGCTCTGAGGGTCCCTGTCGGTGCTGGGCCCCTGGGACCGCCCCCCCCCCCCCCCCCCCCATACCTTTAGCCGAGGCCCAGTGGAGTGGCGTCTTGTGGTTCCAGTCCACGTCTCTCTGGTTAGGGTCGCATGTGTTGTTCTTCAGTAGTTCCTCGACCCGGTCGCAGTCCCCAGCCGCCGCGGCCTGGTGCAGCTCGGTCATGTCTCAGGGTGAAGTGGTGCAGCTCAGTCATGTCTCAGGGTGAAGTGGTGCAGCTCAGTCATGTCTCAGGGTGAAGTGGTGCAGCTCGGTCATGTCTCAGGATGACCGTTGCCTGGCAACACCCAACAAAGGAGCAACCCAGGAAGAGTCAACTACATAGGCCTACTTCTGCTACCACCTAGTGGAGGTGTTTTTCAGTGTCTTAATATCTTGAGACCTCATACCTTCACTAGAGCATAATACATCCTAAACCAAATGATGTTGCAACATCTGAAAGCAGCAGTTGATTCTAAAAACATTAATATTTCTCAACCAAATAGCTTCAATTACAGAAGTAGCTCATACGAATGAATGAAAATTGCGTCAACATTTGATTCCAGCTTAAAAAAAAGTTATAAAACCCAAATAAAAAAAAGCCAGTTTAATAAATTAAGTTAAGAATTAATTTAAAATTTGTTAGGTTGTGTTATTCTAGAGAATTATACAAAACAAGATTAGTCTATAATTTAAACAATGAATTTTGAACCAAAATGCTGTTGTGTATGCATTACAGAAAATGAAAAAAATCCAACCTCAATTTAATTAAGTCCACTTTATTAAACATATACATTTATACCGTGTTAAGTCTTCAACATTTAAACTAGTTTGAATTTGAGTCCTGTCCTTCTCCAGCGTTGACAACTCTGTAGAGCAAAAACATAAAACAATATTTAGAGCACTGATGAAATGACAATTGAAAAATAATTTGTGATAACAGAAACCAGTCTCGGGCTCATTTCACGACTTGTCAGCGAGCCCCGTTTCTGTAAGTACTACAGTACTGTGCTATTTTGTACTATAACAAATGTTAGTTGATTTATACATGTACTACAGTATATGTATAACATTTGTTGTAGTACAAAATAGCACAGTTTTTGTCAGTTATTAGCATTATTATTTACCATTATGTGAAAGCGTTCAGTAACTTGGTTATCACTGGGTCCTTGGCACAAGCTAAAAAGAAAACAAATATGTTTAAACAAACTGCACACCAGAAAACATCAAGTGAACACAATTTAATCTAGACTTATATGCAGCAGACAACTGATTTCACATGATTTACGAGATTAAATGCATTTCAGTAGCCAATTGGGAGGTACCGACAAGGATTTCATAAAGTTCAGCAATACTCACCGATGGGCGACTCTTGGCTGCTGTCTCCCGAAACTTTCCAGTAATTTTCCATTACTTTGTTCACCATCGTTTCCCCAATCTCCACCTTAACGGTGTACTGTGGAATCGCCGTGTACAGATTGTCCCCCTACGTTCAGCGGCGTCACAACGAGCGCTTTCTCAAGCAGGAGTTCGTAGAATTCGTCAGAAGCGCTCTCCTCCCAGACGCCCTTCGATTCGTCAAACCCTTCCAAGGCACACAGGAAGGCCTGGGGGGCCGTCTCAAACAGGAAGCGGGGCACCGCCTTCACATTGCTCGTGTCAACCTCCGCCTCGTTGCCGTAGTCAACGAACAACACGGAGAGCGTGCTGCCGCTCCTGCGGATGACCTGCGCCCGGTACCACTGATTGTCGTCTGTGAAGAGAGCAAGGCAGGGGCTGCCGAGGCGCAGGGTCTCCACCCAGCCGGGGTCCTGCACTCCCGAGTGTCCGGCCTCTTCTATGAGCTTTGACATCTTGTCTAGGACCACCGAGTTTACGTGCTGACACCAGAAGAAGTGGGGTCCCACAATGCAGGTTGCGTACACCGGATACGGGCTGTTTGGGATGGTGTCTGGCTTGGTGTATCGGCAGGTTTCTTCAGTGCAATCAATTTTCATCAAGTTTGAACCTGTTTGAGTTTGCTGGATGAGGGTCTGTGCCAACACAATGCCCTTATCCTCTAAAACAATGTCCCAACCATTTTGAGTTTCTTTCATGAAGGTGCACGAGTAAGTCTTCTCAGGATTTTTCACGGTGGCACTTTTGAATGCCAATATCGCCTCTTTATCCCACTGTTCTTGGTTGTCGCTCATTAGTCCAAATGTACAAGGAATACTAAACTGTGGCTGAGCAAGGCATTCCTTGTTGAGGTAGCAGGTGTTGGCACAAGGGATTGTGGCCTCATTTCCAAAGTCTATAAACTGAACAGTGAGTGTCTCATTGTCATGCTTCCTCCTAACAACCGCGCGATACCACGAACCGTCATCAGGACTCTCTGCACTGACCAAATCTCCAACATTCAAGTTGTCAAGTTGAACTGGACCGGAAAACACCCCCGCGGGATCATTGAGTTTTTCCACAATCTCGATTATGTTATTCTCATCCTGATTGAGTTGAACAAAAAAGCTTGAAGGATCGTTGAATTGGGAAACGTGCACGGTAGAGGATGATCCCGGCTCTAGCATCCTATGGGGAAGGTCTGCCAGTGTTGCATTTTGGAATTTTTTCCTTGGTTCAACCGAAGGATTCACATGTTTACCTGCATCCACTGAGGTGCACGGCATGGATGGTGTGCTCCGTGTTGCACTTGAAAACAGTGAAGGAACCGACTGTGGGTGTGAGCCAGCTTTGTTTTTTGCCATCTTCTCTCTGACTAGAATATTTACATTCAACGGCCCTTCAAAGAGTTCAACAAGCAGCTTCCCACGGGAGTCTTTTTTCACCACCGACATAGTGAAACAGTGGCCAACGGCATGTTCTTCAAACCAGTCATTGATCTCCTTTGGTACGTTGGCCGGTACATCAAACAGGCCAACTTCAACAGCCTGCACAGGAATTGATCGGACCAAACTACAGTCTGCTGGAATGGGACAAACATCTGACATTTTCAACGACATGACATCACCAAAGTCCACAAGGTAAACCTGGAGCTCAGGATGGGTCGCCTTTATTTGACCTCTGAACCACAGGTTGTCGGTGTACCTTGCGATGCAAGCGCTGTCGACCAGCAGAGGAAGACTTGCGCTTTGCGGCTTGCTGGCCAACAGCTGCCCAACGCCTTCCACGAGTCTGTGAAGGGAATGGCTGTTCCTGGCGAGCTGGCAGTAGAAGTGATCAACACTCACTGAGCACATGACGCACACCTGCTCCCTGGAACCCACCTCAAGGTCGTGGGTTGAGGACCTGTATCCCGCCATGGCCAGTGGAACAGGAGAGGCCTCCAGAGAGTCTCCAGACTGTGACTGCCGTGGTTTGAGTGAGCAGGTTGCACAAACACTGAAGAGGGGTTTTGAGGTCTACAACGCTACACGCCAAGCCTTGCGGGTTGCGTGTCGTAGCTTTGACAGTGCATTTCAACTCGTCATTTGAAAAATCTGTAGAATCTATGAACTTGTGAAATTTTTCTGTGGCGCCTTCAGTCCAGGGAGCAGCACTGGGGTTGGTGGGGTGCAGTGGGTTGTGCAAACAGCACCGAAAGGCCTGCGAATTCAAACGCATGAACCGTGGATCAATGGGGCGCAGCTCTTGCACAGGAACCATGCAAGTCTGACCGTAGTCTATGAATCTGACATCCATCATTAATGACCCGTGGTCAATTATCCTCCCTCTGTACCACATGCGGTTGTCTGGGTGCCAGGCAACACAGAAGTCACCAACGGGCTTCTCAACGATAGAATTAGCATAGTAACTTTGCAAATCTTTCATGAAGAGCACAAAAGATTCTCTGTTGTCTAATAGTTGACAGAAAAACATTGCTGGACTTACAATGAAAGATACTTTGACAGCCACACAGCTCCCTACCGGTAAGACATCTTCATGTATGGCGTTTGTCTTCACACTGGGGGACTGGGGAGAAGCACATCCATCGCCATGTCCACTCTGTATCATCTCTGAGTTTGCATTTTCCTTCCTGATTGGTGACGGAGTGGGGCAGTAGTTCTTGTCAACACATTTGTCGTCGTCCGTTCTCCTATTTGCTGGTGGGTTGTCAGAGTTGGGCGACATGCTACCTCGTAGGAATCTGTTATTTGTTAAGGTGACCTTGGTGCTGAAACTCTTGTCCACATCATCTGGACCCGGTGGAGTGGTGCAGTCTTCAGCAGCAGAGTCTTTAGGAGAGTGTCTTAACTCTGAAGGAACCCCTGACTTCTCTGTAAAATATGCATTGATGCATTCCGCCTCAACGCCAAACAACGTGACATCGTACATATTTTTCGCCACATCATAGAGTTCAAATCTGGCCACCACCGCATGGCGCAGCAGCGAATTCAGGTAATCCATTTGGTCTCTGTGCCAAGTCGCGGCGTGCACGCCATGGAGGGCGCAGTGGTACGTCACCACCGGTATTCGGAGGAAGTTCTGGTGCAGAGGTCTGATGGCGGACGGCGGGACCAGTTGAGTCTCACCGTGATCCACGTGCAGCACTTCCACAGAGCCGGCGCCGCTCGCCACATCCTGGGTCAGTCGAGAACGACGCCATGTGCCGTCCATGTCTCTGGCGGCGCACGGGGAACCGCTGGCCTGAGGTCCGACCGGCCGACCCGGAGCAGAGCCTCCATTGTAGTGCAGCTGCATCTGCTTGGAAAGCTTCTTCAGCTCTTTAGAGAAGATGGAGAGTTTACAGAACAAGCTCAGCGGACCGGTCACCTGTGTCACCTCGACGTTCTCAAAGAGGTCCTGGTTGCAGTTCGAGGTAGAGGTATTGTCCGGGCGCTTCCTGTGCGCACCCACCATCAGTTGGTTCAGGGTTTGAGGAGCATGGTGAGGAAGGCTGTCCTTCAGGGTAATGTAGAGAGGAGAGGACCAGGCTCTTGAAGTGGCCAGCTTCAATCTTCTTAGCCATCCGAGCCCTGGACAGAAACTTGGAGATCAACGGGATGTCAAGGAGAACGATCCGGTCTGGCATCAGCACATCTTCAACCAGTCCACTCATTGGCTTTTCAAGCACAGATTTCAAAAATATTGTTGCTTTTTCTGACCATGTCTCATCAAAGGGCAGCACGTTGGCGAGATAGCAGGTGAACAAATATGGCGGCGGAGGACTTTGACTTTGGTGGGGTGTCAAGGCGCGTCCCGGACCGTGGGGCGTCTGGGGGTCGGCGCCGTCGGGACTGGTCTGAGCGGGTTCCTCGGTCCGGTTCTCCAGGTCCACCAGCAGCTCCACCAGCCCGGCGCGGCTCTCCAACCCCACCCGGCTGATCACAAACGCCACCTCCGACCGCGGCGCCGGAGGTTCAGGTATGGAGAACATCTTCAAGTCCATCTCGTTTTAAATGTCACCTGCGAACAAACGTCACGTCTAAGTTACCTGGCGCTTCGACTTCACGTGAACAACAAACGGCGTTTAGGTATGGCGTCAGATTAGTGCCAAAATGCACTCGCGTGATAAAACATGCAGTTGGGCGTATATATTATTTCACACGCGTAGTTATTACCTGCGAGCGCGCAAATTCTCTCTGCGCGCTCGCGCACACTCAGAGCGCTTCTCCCCGAGTGAGGAAATTGAGCGCGAGCGAGTAAATCGGGGACTCGACAGCATTTCCTTGTTGCTCTCACATCGGACAGCCTCTCGCAGCTCACGTTCTGCTCGCTCGAAAGGAATAGTTTTGGCACTTTGGGGGAGGGAACCCAGGCAGGGCGGGCTCTCCTGTGATTGGCCGTTTCCGAGGACGTTTCTCTCATGGATGAAAGTCTGCTGGTGAACTCAGAGGTCTTAACGAGACAACGGCGTCAGGGCGGAGGTACCTTCAGGTAAGAAAGCCTTGGCTGAATTCGGGCATTTGTGATGAACGAAAACTATGGCTTGTGTGAAATGTAATCCAAGTATGTTTCTGAGAATTGTGTTAGTGTAACTAATAATCAACATTAGTTAGAACGTTATTACTTAGTCCGTAACGTTAACCATGGGTAAAGCTAGCCAATAGCTAGTTCATCACAAATGCCCGAATTCAGCCAAGGCTTTCTTACCTGAAGCTACCTCCGCCCTGACGCCGTTGTCTCGTTCAGACCTCTGAGTTCACCAGCAGACTTTCATCCATGAGAGAAAGCAAGGCTGTCAATCAAATATCGCTCCTCGGAAACGGCCAATCACAGGAGAGCCCGCCCTGCCTGGGTTCCCTCCCCCAAAGTGCCAAAACTATTCCTTTCGAGCGAGCAGAACGTGAGCTGCGAGAGGCTGTCCGATGTGAGAGCAACGACGAAATGCTGTCGAGTCCCCGATTTACTCGCTCGCTCTCAATTTCCTCTCTCGGGGAGAAGCGCTCCGAGTGTGCGCGAGCGCGCAGAGAGAATTTGCGCGCTCGCCACGCGCGTGAAATAATATATACGCCCGACTGCATGTTTTATCACGCGAGTGCATTTTGGCACTAATCTGACGCCATATTTAGGACGTGTAACAATACGTTGTAGCGGTGGCATTAAACACGTCTACATTTTTAAAGGTTTCCAGCAATACTGCGTTTGTATTCAGACCAATCAGTCAGTACATAATTAGTACCTAATTACTTAATTCCCATACATAATGGTCCCGTACCTCCGCCGGTGGTCCCCGGTCCTCACCGGTCCTCACCGGTCCTGGGTTGGGTCTAGGCCGACTGGTCACTCACTAGTCCTGACTCATGCTTCGTGGTTTTAACCGCTGGCTGAACACAGCATCAGGTGAATGTCACAGACAAGGACCTCACCTGCAGGTTGAAACGCACCTGTTGTAGATGACGCGCCGCCGGCTCCGTGTGACGTCACTCCCTTCGATTGGACCGCAGGGAAGTGGGCGTGTACTTTACTCCTGCATGCCTCCATTCCCACCAGAGCCTCTCTTGACATTTCAAACCTTCTTGGTTTTATGGACTGAATAATATATTTCTCTATTTGTCTATCTATAGACACCTATTCATACACACATTCACCCATTCATACACACATTCACCCTTTCATACACACAGTCACCCTTTCATACACACATTCACCCTTTCATACACCCTTTCATACACACATTCACCCTTTCATACACCCATTCATACACACATTCACCCTTTCATACACACATTCATACACCGATGGTGGAGGCCTATTACAATATCAGAGACAGAGCAGTGAGGAAAGATGGAGGACTGGTTACTTTTATTTTGCCATTTAAACAGTTTACTGTGACATTTATGATAGTTTCCGACAGTTATGGGGATTGGAGATGAATGAATGAATGAATGAATGGGGATTCATCTGTGGTCTGCCTGTATATAAGCCCCTACCTGCTCCTTGGTGACATGTGGATCACTGTAAGTCCATATGGATAAAAGCCTCTCCTGAATCACTCGATAATAATGAGACTAATGAGAAGGATTACAATACAGTCCAATAGGAGAAACGATTTCCCAGAAACAGATGTTCTCCAATAATGGATGAATAATGGATCCATGTGCGGGTATTGATGGATCGGGTCTATATTTAGACCGTCTCTCTCTCTGTGTACGATAAGAGCTGAAACTGATCCATGATGATTCCTATAAAAAGGCCGACTCCCTCGCAGGGATCCTGAAATCGATCCCAAACCGTTCATACCTGCAGGGATCCGGTTTACTCCTCATGTTGGGCTGAACCAGGCGGCGGATCGGATGTCTGCAACCGTAATGGTCCGTTATTCAACCCAGAACCCCAGAAACCCAGAAACCCCAGAACCCCCAGAACCCCAGAACCCGGATCCTGAGGTGAGATCCTGAGGTCTGGCAAGCATGGCTGTCTTTGGGATTCGTTCACATTGCATTAGCTTATAGCTTGTGGCTAGTTAGCATCGTATCCTTGTGGCTAGTTAGCATCATATCCTTGTGGCTAGTTAGCATCATATCCTTGTGGCTAGTTAGCATCATATCCTTGTGGCTAGTTAGCATCGTATCCTTGTGGCTAGTTAGCATCATATCCTTGTGGCTAGTTAGCATCGTATCCTTGTGGCTAGTTAGCATCATATCCTTGTGGCTAGTTAGCATCATATCCTTGTGGCTAGTTAGCATCATATCCTTGTGGCTAGTTAGCATCATATCCTTGTGGCTAGTTAGCATCGTATCCTTGTGGCTAGTTAGCATCAGTATCCTTGTGGTGGTTTGGTTTGACATCTGTGGTCTATGTGTGAGTTTGTAACACAGCCCTTATTCACTTAGCGGCCATATTGGTTACCTGTCTCTGTACTGTCTAACCCCTACCTGCTCCTTAATGACCTGTCTCTGTACTGTCTAACCCCTACCTGCTCCTTAATGACCTGTCTCTGTACTGTCTAACCCCTACCTGCTCCTTAATGACCTGTCTCTGTACTGTCTAACCCCTACCTGCTCCTTAATGACCTGTCTCTGTACTGTCTAACCCCTACCTGCTCCTTAATGACCTGTCTCTGTACTGTCTAACCCCTACCTGCTCCTTAATGACCTGTCTCTGTACCTGTCTAACCCCTACCTGCTCCTTAATGACCTGTCTCTGTACTGTCTAACCCCTACCTGCTCCCTTAATGACCTGTCTCTGGTCTGTCTAACCCCTACCTGCTCCTTAATGACCTGTCTCTGTACTGTCTAACACCTACCTGCTCCTTAATGACCTGTCTCTGTACTGTCTAACCCCTACCTGCTCCTTAATGACCTGTCTCTGTACTGTCTAACACCTACCTGCTCCTTAATGACCTGTCTCTGTACTGTCTAACCCCTACCTGCTCCTTAATGACCTGTCTCTGTACTGTCTAACCCCTACCTGCTCCTTAATGACCTGTCTCTGTACTGTCTAACCCCTACCTGCTCCTTAATGACCTGTCTCTGTACCGTCTAACCCCTACCTGCTCCTTAATGACCTGTCTCTGTACTGTCTAACCCCTACCTGCTCCTTAATGACCTGTCTCTGTACCGTCTAACCCCTACCTGCTCCTTAATGACCTGTCTCTGTACTGTCTAACCCCTACCTGCTCCTTAATGACATGTCTCTGTACTGTCTAACCCCTACCTGCTCCTTAATGACCCTGTCTCTGTACCGTCTAACCCCTACCTGCTCCTTAATGACCTGTCTCTGTACCTGTCTAACCCCTACCTGCTCCTTAATGACCTGTCTCTGTACCTGTCTAACCCCTACCTGCTCCTTAATGACCTGTCTCTGTACCTGTCTAACCCCTACCTGCTCCTTAATGACCTGTCTCTGTACTGTCTAACCCCTACCTGCTCCTTAATGACCTGTCTCTGTACCTGTCTAACCCCTACCTGCTCCTTAATGACCTGTCTCTGTACCTGTCTAACCCCTACCTGCTCCTTAATGACCTGTCTCTGTACTGTCTAACCCCTACCTGCTCCTTAATGACCTGTCTCTGTACCTGTCTAACCCCTACCTGCTCCTTAATGACCTGTCTCTGTACTGTCTAACCCCTACCTGCTCCTTAATGACCTGTCTCTGTACCTGTCTAACCCCTACCTGCTCCTTAATGACCTGTCTCTGTACCGTCTAACCCCTACCTGCTCCTTAATGACCTGTCTCTGTACTGTCTAACCCCTACCTGCTCCTTAATGACCTGTCTCTGTACTGTCTAACCCCTACCTGCTCCTTAATGACCTGTCTCTGTACTGTCTAACCCCTACCTGCTCCTTAATGACCTGTCTCTGTACCGTCTAACCCCTACCTGCTCCTTAATGACCTGTCTCTGTACCGTCTAACCCCTACCTGCTCCTTAATGACCTGTCTCTGTACCGTCTAACCCCTACCTGCTCCTTAATGACCTGTCTCTGTACCGTCTAACCCCTACCTGCTCCTTAATGACCTGTCTCTGTACTGTCTAACCCCTACCTGCTCCTTAATGACCCTGTCTCTGTACTGTCTAACCCCTACCTGCTCCTTAATGACCTGTCTCTGTACTGTCTAACCCCTACCTGCTCCTTAATGAGTAGCAGTAGCGGTACAACAGATGTCAGCATCCTGTAGGCCAGCCTCTCTCAAACCGCAGCCCAGTGGTCCCGGACCCTCCGCCTCCGGTCCCACTGGGCCCAGTAGACGGTGCTCTGCGGCCCGGCTCCGGCCCGGTGCCGGCCCGGTACCGGGCCCCGGACCCGCAGTTTGAGAGGCGCTGCTCTAGTCCCCCCCGAACACACACACACACACACACACACACACACACACACACACAGACCAGGAAGCAGTCAGCGCCGGCGCCGCAGCGCTGCGTCTTTTGAAAAAGCCCATTGAAGTTTATTTAGTTTCGGTCACTACAGAAGTCATCGGTGCACACATGCAACACACGTAGAAAAGAACCCAACGCAGAAACATCTACCGGACCAGGAGGTGTCGACATGGAGATTAGATTGGACTGGATCAATTAGAGTGATAAATCATAATGACGGTGGGAACGATGAGAGGGGGGGGGGGGGGGGGGGGGGGGCTGTGGGGGGGGGGGGGG
>JAOPHQ010000658.1:0-25000 GCA_030340625.1 Merluccius polli
TCAGCCCCCTGGCCGAGTCCAAAGCCATTCACACCTCCTCGTCTTCGGTGGTGTCCTCCAAGAAACTCAGCATCAAGTAGAGTAGAGGAGAGGTCGTTAAGGTTGTGTCTATAGGGTCTGTGTGGGGGTGTGGTGGGTGTGTGTGTGGTGCGTGTGTGGGGGGCCATCTAGACACAGGCTCAGGTATCTCTTACTGTGTTGGACTGAAAGTATTTACTAGTTTAGAGAGAGAGAGAGAGAGAGAGAGAGAGAGAGAGAGAGAGAGAGAGATTGATTTGAGTGAGTGAGTGAATGTTTTCTTTCTTCCTCACAAGAAAGATTACCACATTGACCTCTGACCCGGTTCCACATCAGTTTTAAGAGTGGAGAGGAATTCATTTACAGTGTGGAGGGGAAAACGACAGCGAAAACATGTGATCATGTAAGAGGAATGTGTGTGTGTGTGGGGGGGATGTTCTTGGGTTTTTAATCATCCAGAAAAATGGTAGAAAACACATTTCATTACATCCTCCTCTCCCTACTTATCTCTGTTGTAATATTATGTCCAATGTCTTGGTGGATGAAGCTGCTGCAAGGCTAACCCCGAACGCTGCGTTAAGCGCTTAACTGTCCACATTCTTTGTCAAACCCCAAAATAGAAAACAGACAGACAGGCATGGCAATGCAGTGCACGTCTACTCCACCCCCTGATTGGCTACTTTTCTCTAATACCTAATACCTTAGCTCTTAATAACGGCACAACGATGCCATTTAGCTCCTTCTAAGCACGCATGCGGGAGTGAGTGAAACGTATTGAATTCCAGTTGAGCTGATTAGCAGATCCACAGTCCACTATGATGAAATCAGACCGTATCTGCCACTACGGGCCTGTGGACGATTGGTTGATGCTTAGATTATACGCTCGGAAAAACAGTCAATACATGTGACACCCCTCTTATGGTTGTATCCTAGTTGTTATAATCAAGAATGTTTTATTCATGTTCCTGTCGCTGTCTGTTCAAGTAGGGTTCTGTTTGCAAGAAAACCTAATATATTCATGAATTCTGTAGTGCGACGACATATGATTGTTTTACATAAATGCCACGTCTTTTTTTTCTTGCCCCAAAAAATTACTGTTGAGAAAAAACATCTCTCATTTTATGTTGCATGTTCAACTACTCTACTAGCTGCTCGTTTCTAGCAGTTCAGGGAGGAGCTATAGCAAAGACAAATGTATCTTTAAAGTCCTCAGTAGCTATCAGTATCTCAGTAGGCCTATTTGCTGTAAAAAATAATTTGCTACTTGATTTTTTTCCCTGCCCCCAAATATCCATGTTGTATCCATATTTGTGGAGGACTTCGTAGTCGAGGCACTGTGTATGAATTAGACTATAGACTTTAGTGAATTAGTTTAGTTTAATGTTTCTCTTTAAAACATGTATTTACAATTTGAACTTGAAAACAGCTAGTGGAATCGAACCCAGTGATATTTCAATGTAGTTTGCCATACAGTGTAGTCTTTTTTGGGGTGTCTCTCTCTGAGACGTGCAAGACTTCTGGCCATATAGTTTTCAGGATGTTGACAATCAAGTTTGTTGCCGTATTGTATAATGTATTATCTGTATGTAGCCTATACCTTTGGCCCTAGCAGCTGTAGGCTGTGTGCAATGCAGCAACGTTTGAGTCTGGGTTTAAATGCACCGGGACTGCACCATTCACTGTAATAACCACTGGCACTGAGAATGACTTCATGAGCTGACAGAAGTTTGTCTTGATGTATGGAGTCCAATAACAACTCTAAACTATATTTATCCAGAAATTAGCCATATTATAGTACCTACCTAACTATTTTAGTATTGAGGAGGCAGATATATATATACACACTCAGATTTTAAAGTACAGACATTGATGGTAGTCCTCATACAGTACATATGATATGATACATATCTTAGAAACAACAAGTGAAGTCACCTTATACCTGTAACAAATATAACAACTGTAGACATCCTGTGCATGAGTAGCATGGTACTACATCTGATTCAATAAAAGTTGAAATCCCTACTTTGCTTTGTGTTGATTTTCTTCTGAAGGTTGATTAAGCTGCTCTCCAACTGCCCGTGACACTCATTATAATAATAAAAGGATTGAAGGAAATGCAAAACACATGAAACTTGTTTAGGAGGTATCGGCACTTTAAATGATTGGCTTTTGATGTTTGATGACGTTTTCATGTTAGAAATAGATATCATTTCATATAGGCCTATAATTAAACACCAAGTTGAAATAATATGTTCCTCCTCTGAGGGTCAATAACCCACAGATGAGTAAACGATGAGTAAATGACACCAACAGTTGGATTCAAGGAGTCGCTGTTGCTGTTTCAGGTTTTGTGCTGAGTCTTTATTGCTGCAGCTGTTTGACAAACCTTATGTCACCGTCTCACCTTCAGAGGCCTCTGTGAATCAGCAGCACATGGTAGTAGTAGCATAGGAGGTTTTCTTTACTAAAGTATACTTTGTTTGGACGTATTTATCTTTTAAAGTGCGGTACTTCATCATTATTAAAACCACATCAGCACTAAGTGAAGTGTTATAGCGTGACTACTCCGCACCACGAGGGGGCGCCTCGCCCTGAAACCGCTCTTGAATGGACTGAATTAACGCATAACGAAAGCAAGAGCAGACGCTGATCCTCCTAAGTGTCGCTGCAAGCATTCAACTAAAGGATTTTTTTCCGGAGGTATGTAACGTTTATTTCCTACAACAACAACAATAACAACAATGTGTTTCGTGTATTCGACACGTCAAACACGATCCGCGATCTTGAGGGCGTACGCGACAAAACCAACCGCAACGTAGCGGTAGCATTAGCAACAAGCTAGCGCCCCCAAGTCCAGTTTGCGTGGCTTTTTAGCCGTGTAACATGATGTAATTAACGTGGTCATCAACGTGGACGTGTCCGTGTATTTATACTGCGTGCACCTCGTGTCGCAGAGTAACGTCACCGAGGTCAGGGATGCTTGGAAACTTTATGAAGTCGTTGCGTTCATGCGTCTATTGCGTTCGTGGTCAGTTGGTAAGGGAGTGAAAACCGCTCGTGACGTAGGCTCTGCCCCGTCAGTCCTAAAAACAGAGAAGGTGAGACGATATCTCGGTCTAATCACCGCTGGCCGTGTGTGTGTGTGTGTGTGTGTGAGTCCTGTGTGTGTGTTTGTGTATGAGTCCTGTGTGTGTGTGTGTGTGTGTATATATGATCAGTGTGTGTGTGTGATCAGGGGAGCCACCAGGTCGGGACAACACACGGTGAGCCTTGGCAGCGCCCCACACAGGGCGAGGCCTGGCTTAAAATGCCAATGGAGGAGTTATATCTGACCGTGGGTCCACATGATCCAGCTGCAGGCCCACAGGCCGGCCGCTGAGTGTGTGGTTATAATGTCACACTGGGTGGGGGGGGTGTGGGTGTGGTTATGATCGTATGTTGTCGTACCGTCTTTGGTCGCTGAATGTTGTGGTTAAGTAGTGTATTGAGTCTAAAGGTCGAGTTCAGCCGTGTTGTTTGGTGAGCCACTATCAGTGGACCTGTCTCGGGTCCAGGGTCCGTGTGGACCATAGTGTAGGTCTTGCGAGCTACCTGCTTTGTTTACCCCCCTGTTTTTTGGCGATGCATGATTATTACATGAATGGTTGCTGCACTGTAACCTCATTCTGTGTTGTCCTGCTGGTTGGTTATGCGGTGGTAAAACCGTGGATGGGTTATTGTGATCTGCTGTTGTGATGTGAGTATTAGTGCGTTGTTATTTCACCCATGGTGTCCTCGTATCGTATAACCCAGGATTTCACCCTGTAGGGATTTGGAAAGTATGCAGCATTTAATTAACTTGTAAATGTCCATTTTCTCCATAGAGTACGATTTTCACGGCCAACGATGGTTCGACCGCAGTTCGGACCACCGCGCTTCAAATCCAGGTATTTCTGTTTTTGTAATAATAATATCGAGAATGTAGCGCTAGAAGCTCTGAAGCATGTCCTTTTTTGATTGTAAACTTGAAGTGAAAAATAAAAGTTCTTCTGGACGTTCTGTGTGGCAATATGTTGCTGATCTGAACATTATGTACAGTCCTGGAGAGAGGGGTGTGTGTGTGTGTGTGTGTGTGTGTGTGTGTGTGTGTGTGTGTGTGTGTGTGTGTGTGTGTGTGTGTGTGTGTGTGTGTGTGTGTGTGTGTGTGTGTGTGTGAGAACCCTGGAATAATGGGTTTTCTGGTGGTGTTTTTTTCCCCTGCAGGCCCTACAACAATGGCCCTCCCTTTGAGCCCCGGGATGAGCAGTTCAGCAGGAGAGATGGCCCAGACTACACTGGGAAGGCCCCTCGCAGCTGGAGGGGATCCAGAGGAGGCAGAGGCAGGCCCCCCTTCACCAAGCGCACCCCGCTGATGGCAGAGCGCAGGGAGCCGGCCCATGGTGGCTGGAGACCCCAGCACCAGGACTCCTTCCAATCATCCTACTCCCACCAAATGGACCCTCACCACGGCCACAGGAGGCCGTCTCCATCCAGACCTAACCGTCCCCCCGAGGCCCAGCACCGCCCCACCCCACACAGCCCCCCGCATGCCTCCCCCGGCCACAGGGGCCCCTCGTACCGCGAAGGCCCCTCAAACACAGGTCACAGGTCCCCCTCACCCTGGCACTACAACAAGTCCCCGGCCGACCGGAGGCCCGGATCCTCGGCCCCGTACCGAGGCTCCTTCAGGGGCCCCAACAGGCACCCCGGGGCCCCCCACGGAGAGCAACGCAACACGGATCCCAGGGGACATCACAGTCCCAGGGAGAGGCAGAGTGATCACCCAGCTCATGGCTCAAAGCGCTGGGGTGGAGACGGAGAGTTTCCCCATCAGCACAATGGAGAGTTTGGGCCCCCTGGCCCTCAGAGGAAACCCAGGGAGTTTCACAGGAGAAACTCCTATCCACAGAGGTACACAAGTACGGCCCCCATGCGGGCTGGGTGAAGGTTTAAAGGGGAGGCCCGAGGGCCATAATAATGTATTCTGCTCTGCCCCAAGTCCCGGGTAATTAAAGGGTAAGCCTGGAGACGGGGGTCACGGTGGGTTTCACCCGCTACTGAGAAGCTACTGAGAAGAGCCACTCTGTAATTGCTGTAATTACTGAATGAAAAAGTTTCTCTCCTAATGAGTTTCATACAATCTTGGCATTATGGTGAGAGGGCAGCGAGTAGAGCTAAAGGTTAAATGTCTGTCCCCCGCTACACCTGGCCATGGATCTGCCGTTGTAATGATTTCTGTATTGTTTGATGGATGTGCAGGTGGTCCAGTGAGCAGGACCCCCGGAGGCCACGTGGGGAGGTGGAGAGGGAAGGAAACAGACCCCTCATGGAGAACGCACAGCAAAGCCACTCCCACCCACCCCCATACAGATCTCCTGCATGGAAAGGAACACCTCCACCATCATGCTCTCCATCCTTCCACGGCAGCCCCCGGGAGAGGCAAGGCATGGTGCCACCTCGCAAAAGGAGGTTGCCAGATCTTAGTCAGCCCTTCGCAGATGCCCCACCAGAGCACGGCCACTTCAAAATGGCCCGAAGAGGGCGGCCCAGTCTCTTCGCCGCACCCATGGGCTTCGGCTGCAGGCCGCTGGTGTTCGGCGGCGACAGGAGACGCGCATTTCCGCCTGGCCGGCCGATGAGAGCACATCCCCCCTTCGCGAGGAGGGCGCCCCCCCCTCCTCCTCCTCCTCCTGTGAAGCCCAACAAGCCTCAAGCCGAGGACCCTGAGGCGAGGGGGAGCTCCAGCTCCGTCCTCGCCAGCCGGAAGGAGCGCTTCCAGCCCAACGCTGCGCCGCTACGCAACCTGGAGCTCAGGAGGATAAAGCCGCCGGTGTCCCCGGGCGAAGAGGATAGCCGGGCGTGCAAGTCCCCCGAAGGATCTGACACGGAGAGTGAACAGGTGGAGTCCCGACGGTCTGTGAGCACACGCAGGTATGGTATACTCCTATTGCACCATGCAGGGGCTTGATAAGGGTTGGGCTGTGAAGAAACATAACCATGTCAAAAGTTGTGCCAACTGTGGAAAAAAGGGAGAATATCATGATCTTTTAATGTACGAGAATAAAGCGGTTGCTTGAAACCAGCTTTTGATGCTTTCAAATGGCCTCCCGCAAGGGTCAAGGGTACGACAGGGGTTTCACTGAGGTATACACCCCTAAATGTGCTGAAGAGAAGTTACTATGTTAAGTTCAAGTGAATCAGCCCCTTAATGTCTGCGTGTGTTGAAGCAATGGCAACGGATTAGTCACGCAGTGACTGGAAAAGGTCCATCTAAGCTGAAGTGCGCAAAGACGTCCGGGATGTTATGAAGAGGAGGGTGAAATCGAAATGAAGGCTAATGTTACAACCTAATCATTACTATTATCACATTACCTAATGGGAATGAAGAGGATCGTAGCACTGTGAAGTAGCTCGCCACGACACAGGCCATTTCAAAAGAACCGAAAGGCATGGATCATAGGAAAAGAGGTTACCGTTTTGAACAAAGTTGTGTCATTATATGCCTGCGTCAATACCCTCTGCCTACAACTACTAACCTACCCCCTTTAACTACTCTTCAAAGATCTATGCAATATGGTCATTTAAGAAAGATGCAACAGATACCAAAATTCCCAGCCGTTGAAAAGATATATCTACTGAAGAATGCAACAAACATACATATGTCATTCATGGTTTAGTCCTAAACAAATATTTGCCATCATAAGATATGGTGCCAAACAACAAAGTGCGTCGCTGAAAATATCTTAACATGAAAAACCAAACCTGAAAAAGGACTTCAAATACTTAAACCCTCATCCCCAAAAAACCCAAAGAAAATGGTGGCATTTTTACACAAATCAATACTAGAGAAGCCATTACATGTATGCATTTCCCCCCCTTCTGCCATATTGGCATTGTCTCGCTGAATTGGGATGCAGTCTAACTTCACTTCAAATTGGAGGAATGCAAATTCGGTTGAAGGGACCAAACCTGATGACCAAACCATGTGATTGATCACAAGCAAGTTTGATCCTGGAGAACAACGCCACCAAAGGACCTCAACAGAGTAAACCCATACAAAAGCAAAGACTAGATGGATGAAGATGTGTACGACATCGGAATTTGGATGCCAAGTGCTTGGACTTAAAATGTGAGGATATGATGAGCGGAAGACCAACTTGGACCATGAAGTTATACACATACAACACTTGCCAACAACTTATAAGAACGATGGAGCTTTTCAATAGGTCAACAAGTGCTGCCGTTGGATATTCTGTCAAGTCAAAGCCAAAAAACTAAAAAAAGTTTAATACTCATTCAATGAATAAGCAACCTCTGATTTTCATGTAATCCCAGAGTGTATCCCGTTTGCAACATAATCACAAAAAGTTCCCTTCACACCTCATTGGACAGGAGTCCTTGGATGTTTTTTTTCTCTCGACCCGTTCAATATTTCAAGAGAAGACGAAGATGATGCGTGCTTAATTGTAATGCTAAATCAAATGTCATGTCATTTTAAAACCTGATGAAACGGCTTGATTTTTAGACCCAAATAATCATCGAAATCCGAAAGTAGGCCCTTAAAGACAACATTGAACCATGTATGAACCAACCATGTCGCTCTAATTCCCCTACGTGTTTTTTGATGGCGTCACCAGCGGGGCCTAACATTTCAACATCAAAAGATATTAATAGCACTAATGGGCCTTCCTGAAGCCAATCAAGCTATCGTAGACCGGTCGGTACACACCCCTCCCTCCATTGTTCCACCCCATTTTATATGGAAGCGCGTCAAGTCACAGAGACAAGAAAGCAGTTTTACTCGATCTCTAAAACAACATCTGCATATGAAAAGACAACCACAAGTTTTGACATGACACCTGAAGAACTGAAAAACCTAGCCAACGTTGATTTGAGATCTCTCCAGCACTACCGGTTCCCAGCCGCGCCTTAAACCGGTCCGGGCTCCAACTTGCATTGTCCAAATGGGAATCGATCATCGCGTCCTCCACACTGACTTTGTCCACACCGGACGAAGAATCGCCATAGCGACCGGTGACTGGTTCAACTTGTACCCACCTCAGATTCTCTCCATCTCTGCACGTATATCACAACAAGTGATGGAAGCCATGAGGAACACCAACACTGGGGGAGATCAGTTAAAGCCCTACAGCCAGACAGCATACCTACTGTGTTACAATGGCCGAGTGAAAGGAGGAGATCTCAGGTTGAGTGAGGTTACTGTAGGATTAACGACGCATGGAGAGTCCATGGTTGTTTGTAAGTACCCATGTGTTTCGCTATGATGAATGGCAAGAATGTATTCTGAGGGTTAAAAAACGAAAAAATTGTGGTTTAAAAATTCGAAAACTATGCTTTTGGACAAACGTTTGCTACTGTTCCATTAGATTAAACCAAGTTTATATATTCTATATAAACTATGTAGGTTATGTATGTGTATGTCTGACGTGTTTACCACTCTACCTCAGCTGTTCTCCCCCGGACAAACCCCTGCCGTCAGACCTGGTGGTGGTCTCTCACTGGCAGGCCGGGTCCAGCACCAAGGACTGCTCTCCCTCCAGGGACGAAAGTCCCCATTCCACCACCGGTAGGTTCACCCACCAGAACATGGCCATAGTCCCAAGACGTATGGCCCCATTCCTTGTGGGTACAAAGATCTATCGTCTGCTTCTATTCCATGTAGTGTTGTATTGTTTTGTTAGTTTTAACATGACTCGATGTCTCTATTTCCCTTCTCAAGAAACCGGCTCTCCTGTTCACGCAGGTCAAACCTGTGACTCTGACGTCTCTTCAGTCAAGCGCTTCTCCAAGTTTCACGGCTCCAGGCCTTCACTCATAGAGCGACCCTACGTAGACAAGAGGCCCATTAGGTAGGTTCATCATGCGTAGGCCTGGGCCATCCACAGGCTCATCCATAGTATAGCAGCACTGTGTTTCTGATTTCCCAACCCTGAACTGTTGTTTAATGTGTATATTTTTTTCAGGCCATTGGATACTACACTGGAGAGCCATCGATACGACCGGTCTTTCAGGAAACCAGGACCAGTACCGAATCAGGTCAGAACCTGTTGTTGAGAAAATTTGCTGTTTCAGAAAAACTCTCCCTAATACCTTTCAAAATTGTGAATGTAAACACCACTCCGGACAAGGCCCGTCATAGTGTATTATGCTAGAGACAGTACAGTTTATGTTGTTAAACTGTACAGTTGTTTATACTCATGTCTATGCTCCAACAGAGGCCACCCTTTGCTCATGGTCCAAGGCGGATGCCCCCCCCTGAACAGCCGTTCAATGTCAGGAAGCCACTCATGGTATGCACTCTGCACTTTGACTCCCAGCCAAAAGGTCCTTGGTTTGATCCCCAATGTCCTACCTTCCCTTTCGGCATCCTTGAGGAAGATTGGGCCCATACGTGCTCCTCAATGACATGATCTAAAAATTCACCGTTTGGATAAAGGTGTCTGCTAAATGACTAAATGATGCTTTGATGCTTTAATGATGCTTCTGGGTGTTCCCCTAGGAGAGCTTTGTGCCGCGGCCGTTTCCCCAGCACAAGCCAGCCTTCAGGAAGAGCCAGAGCATCCGCTCCAAGTACCGCAACATGCAGGCCATGCGGCAGCGTGGGCCCAGCCAGCAGCGCTGGTGATCACCACCACTGGTACGTTCAACAATCCTGCCTGAACGAACAGAATGTATGACTGAGACTTATAAGCCTCTAATGCTGGGGTCAGACTATACCATATCGGCCTGATTCGGCAGACGTAGTGTAGTCAATCGATCGTTTTGTGCCGTGTAGTCTGTCATGGTAGACGACAACCGACGTCGCATCTGGGACGCCTCATGACGTCCCGAGAGAAAGACTAGCATGTTAGAATTTTGTTTTGCCTTCCATGATGTGTTCACTCACCTCCTTCTCGATGACGTTAAGCACGCCGGCAAGCAATTGGTTGGGGACCAACGTGTAGTCTGTCATGTCTGACGGTCAAGTCATGTAGTCTGACCCCGGCATAACAGTTACAGTTAAAAAGAGTATTTTTGTATAAATGAGAATGAAAATACTTTTGTTGCCGCCCTGTTGATGTGCTATTAATTTTGTTACACAACGGTTTGGGTGTAGTTATCTGTAAACATTTCTAAAACAAACAAGTCTAAATTTGCCTTTTGTACAACATAATGGTGGATGTTTGTTTACTAGAGTTTGCACAGTAGCCGGTCAAAGTACACAATAGTCAAAGTATGCAGTAATGGGACACGGTAGGCGTATGAGCATTGTGGATAAGATGAGAAGTTTTCCTTTGATTTCCAGGTTATTGAAGTGATTGTGCTTCTCTAGATGGTGTTGCAATGAAACAAATGGTATAGTTGTATATTGTACTAAATCATATAATCATTTCCTTATTTCCCTTTCCAGCAACGAAACCTGGTTCTGCACACAAGACGTCGACAGCTCGGGCTGTCTCAAATGGCGTGTCGCTGCTCTTTTTATATTGCACACTGCTAACTAAACTAGCCTAGCTGTATCTTACTGGAGTAGGACTGCGTTTGTCGGCAAACTGCTAAACTACATTCATGTAATTTAATACATTTTTGTATGCAGTGTTTGTGCTTTTTTTTGTTTGTTATTTTTTTTGACCAATCATGGTTTTTTTTTTGTTTTTTTTTAATCAACTCCATGTAATAATGTCCATTTTGTTTCATGTGATTTACCAGAAACGTGACAACCGTTTAGGGGGTTGAGTCAAAGTTCACTATATTTAATATTATCCAAGTCATTGTGTCGACTTATTTTTAAACGTGATAATTTACATTTGGGAGTAGTTGTAGTAGGACTGCTAGGCCTAATGCTTATACAATCATGTTTAAGTTTTTCTTTGAAACGTCGAATAAACTGGACTGGACTTGGGTTTTCACTTGTGTCGTTCTACTAAAAAAAAAAAGTTTGAAAACATTATATGTTTTGAACAGTACAATGTTACATATTCACAATTTGACGTATTATAGGGAAAATAATAAATGTTTCAATGCAGGGCATGTTATTTGCTCTCTCAGGCTATAATTCGTACACAGCCCCGGCATTAGTGAGCGACTATCCCCTACTGTCTTCTGCTATTTGTGGCCCTCAACTCAACACAAAAAACCCCGACAGAAGCAGCACACCAGTAGGTTACAATGGTACCGAGCTCCCGGTGTCACGTTACTACCATGGAGGTCCATTTGACGGCTAACGGTGGTCCAACACGGTGAGCATACTGACGTATTATACTGTACTACACTAACCTTGGAGAGTAGTATGTACTACACTAACCTTGGAGAGTATTATACAGTACTACACTAACCTTGGACAGTAGTATACAGTACTACACTAACCTTGGAGTATTAGTACGCTAATGTTGGAGAGTAGTATCAGTAGTACACTTATCTTGGAGTATTATACAGTAGTACACTAACCTTGGAGAGTATTGTTAAGTAGTACACTAACCTTGGAGTAGTATTATACAGTAGTACACTAACTTTGGAGTAATATTATGCAGTAGTACACTAAACTTGGAGTAGTAGTATAAATTAGTACACTAACTTTGGATAGTGTTATACAGTAGTACACTAAATTTGGAGTAGTATTATACAGTAGTACACTAAACTTGGAAGTAGTATTATAAAGTAGTACACTAACCTTGGAGGGAACGGTCTTTATGGCGGCTGACGCCACGTGCTTCTGGGCTCTTATCAATAAAGTTTGGACAAAATGCAACCGTTGAGTTCTGGAAGGGTCGCGTGCTGCTGCTGCAGTTGCCTAACGATAAATATAATGGCGTTGTTAATCCATTAGCTTCATTATATACCCCCGTCTGATTTAACATCTAGTATTGTATTTGTATATTGGACGTGGGAATGTCAGCTCTTTATGATTTGGTCTTCCTGCTTGCCTTAGTTAAATCACTCATCATTCATGTGAAGATATCATTTTTTAGAGGCTGTCACCATTACATAGCTGCGTCTCCCTGGGCAGCTGTAGTTACAGCCGCAGTATCGTTTAACAACACCGACATGTTTTAAATGCTCAATTCAAAATACAACTCTCCGTCATAGCCCGTTAAATCATGTCCAGCCGACGGGTATTGACGTTAACACCGACAGAAGAAACAGGCAAGACTCCTTGTCTCGTCTCAAATTCATTAACTTTTTATTTGGTCAGTCAGTCACGACAGAGTTAGGCCATGATTTAGGACAATATCACGTGTTGAATTTACAACACACACACACACACACACAGCCACACACACGTTTATAACTGTGTTTTAATGTGTTTAAAGGCTTGACTAAGCATGTAAACACATGTCCCGTTTGCCCTTGTGGTATTTTTAACCGTCTTCAGTTTGTCATATGAGAGCCTGGACTAGATAGCACATGTACAGACAAGACAGACACAGAGATAGTAGGCCTGGATGGTAAATACATAGGATGACACCGGACAGTGGTGGTGAAAGTATTGGCCCCTGAAAGGCAATTGAAATACTTTAGTCACAATAAAAGTGGTTCATTAAACATTAAAAGCAAGTAGTCCTAAAAGCAGTAAAGTAGCCGAACTTGGTATTATTCTTTATCTTATTTGTGTGTTGGTAACTGTCGGCTTCACTGTGCACCTGACTCTTCATGTTTAGACTACATGTGCGAGGGCAGAGCGACCATCTTATCTGGTCTCCTTCAGATGCCCTGTCTGGTTTCTCCAGCACAAGGTGTCGTGTTTCTTCCCCCCACACAGTAGATGTGAACTACTGTATAAACTTGTACCTCTTGTGTAGGCCTTGTGCCCGCTTCACCCATTACTCAGTGACATTGTTCTGCTTCTTCAAATACTCAGACACTGTCGTCTTGGGGGGGGGGGGGAAACACAACGGGCCGCACACAACTTGTATTTGATACTGTATAAATATGTGCCAACGACCTGAATGAACCAGAAGCATTGTGATCTCACACAGTACCCACTGTCTCGGCTCACAGTACCCACTGTCTCGGCTCACTTTGTTTCCCGGATGTCCGTTAGCTTCCAGGGTTGGCGGAAAGATAGATGACTCCATCCAAGTAGACAACAGAGGAAAAGATCACAACAAAATTGTTCATGTTTTGCTTGAAAAAAGTCTGAACTCAGAATTATTCCCACCCCTGCTTACAAGCATGTGACACCCACATGCTTAAGCATGTCAACTTTGTTTGCTTAACTCTTATTTTCTTATTAACTTATTTAAGTTAACTTATTTTCGCACTTATCTCATTTGTATTCTAGCAATCAGTTAACTTAGCAATTGTGTGTGCTTGAAACTCATTCTTGTGAAATCCTTACTCTACTGATAGCGGTTTACTGTTGCACTTTCTCCTAACAAATGTACTTATTGTAAGTCGCTTTGGACAAAAGCGTCTGCTAAATGCCCTAAATGAAAATGTAAATGTTATTTAAATGCAAAATACACATGATGTTCACACACACACACACACACACACACACACACACACACACACACACACACACACACACACACACACACACACACACACACACACACACACACACACACACACACACACACACACACACACACACACACACACAGGGGTGTGTAATAGTCATGTGTCTGTACAGATGGACCCCATGATGGAGGTGGACAGACAGACCACCAGATGGAGAGAAGGGCGGGACTCACTCTCCTTCGCACTACAAGGAACCACTCAGAGTTTACCCCCAGCTGTAAGTACATGCACGCACACACACACACACACACATTTGCACGCACACACACACACACACACACACACACACACACACACACACACACACACACACACACACTAACTGTACTTTGGAGATTGTATCCTTGTTTAATAAATGTCTGTAAAAATGTTTATGAATTTATGATATCCTGCCCTTATGGAAGTATGATTTAGGAAAATACATAAGTTGGCCACTTTTAGCCAGTAGTAGCTCGAAATGTTTTCAAAAACACACCCATGAGTTTAACCATGACTTCAGTTGCTCTGTGTTTACAATTGTCAGCTAGATAATCTAAAAGTATGTTGGCTATTGTATTCTTGTTGGCAGGAATGTTGTGTTTCCTAAGACCATAGAAGACTAACAAGATGTTGTCCACAGCCAGCTAAACTCACCTCCTCCAAGGCACCCAGCACCTCCCCACTTCCCCTGCCCTGCTGTAGAGGCCCGGCAGCCCACCCTCGTCTCTCGGCTCTCTCCTCCAAAGTCTTCTGTGCTGTCCTGCACTCCGGCCCCCCACCATCACCCCAACCCATGGCTGACCCCCAGCCCCACAGCCGACCCCCAGCCCAGGGTACACCAGCCCAGGGTCCTAGCACCAGTTCTCTGGATCAGCTGCACAGCGAGCTACGAGACCTCCGGGAGGACATGGAGCACATGAAGAGCCAGCATAAGTAAGGGATAATATAGAGCGAGCCGGTCATTATTGAGAAATAAACCCCGACAGGGTGATGCAAGACCCCGACGCGAACACCCTATTCTTTACTGAATAAAGAAATCAATAGTTTGACTCAAAATATAACAATAAAAAATGATTTTATTTATTTGAAAATTATTTTATTGCTTCTGCAAAAAAACAGAGTACATTAGATTTTACGGTTGGAAATAGCAACAGTCTGCTATTCAGAAATAACAGACGGTAGGAATGCCATAATTGACCACTCACAATCAAGTATTCAACAAAGTAATAATGATAATAATAATAACAATAACTTATACAGGGTACAGAAAACAATAAGAGATGAGATAGAAATAATACCAGAAGCGAATGAAACAAAAGCAGGTGTATTATTTAGTAAATTGCAAGTAATCATACTACTACATACTACTAGTATGTCTGTCAGCCTGCAATATATGACATCTTTTAAATTTGTATGCTGTAGTAGGAAATACCATTTGATTGCATTCTATATTTGTCGATTGGCAACAATGGTATGAATTTAATTTGCTCCAAGACAAAAATAAGAATATATATTTTTCCATCTCTGCATCGATACCTTTTTTCTCAGGTTTATTTTAAGAGTTTTGTTTGATCGGAGAATTGTTGCGGCTTTATTCTGACTGTTAGTGATCTCTAGTGGCCTTTTGTGTTTTAGCAAAGAGATCAAACTGCTGATGAATGAACTAGACGAGGAGAAGAGGGTTCGCTTGACATTACAGGTAAGAATGTAAAAAGGGTTTGAATACGACTTTTGGGGTCTTTGAATATGACACAACTCTTTCACAACACACAAGAGTTGTGTGTCAGCATGTTCATATCATAATATCTAATCTGTCATTATTAGGGATGTCCGATATTGGCTTTTTTACCGATAACCGATATTGTTCAACTCTTAATTTCCGATACCAGATATCAACCGATACCGATGCGGCCACGTGAAACCTCCGCTTTACACTCATTGCAAACCGCAATAGGCTTTATGCCGAGCGGAAGTGTGGATTAATAAATAAAAACAAAACAGCGGTAAAAGCTAGCGTGTGTCCAGGAGAGAGCTGCTCTCCTCGGACATATTACTCTGAAGCCCCGGTGACGGTCTGGAAGTGCGGATTAATAAATAAAATAATGTGAGCGCGGTACAGCGGACCTGAACCGGTTGTGATGAGACCTGTTTCGCAGAATGCGTTAGTATGTTGCGCATAACCCCTATTTTACTATTCAACGTAGAAACTTCGAAATAATTCCAAACCACCGATATAACTACAGCTACAACTAGCGTCCCGCTACACGGCCGCACACGCCCAGGCTTGTTATTGAGACGGCGTGGCGCGTTTGATGATGTCATCAAACCACGTCCTCACTTGAAACATAACAGATGTCTGAAATTATTTCAAAATCGATTTCGGTATCGGTTAAAAAACCGATACCGATATTTTCCGATATTGATTTTTTTATGCCAATATCGGCCGATAATATCGGTGGGCCGATAATATCGGACATCCCTAGTCATACATATTCTTTCATTGTAGGTGTTAGAATTATTTGATAATATGCTACAATGTATTAGGACATTCAACAGATTTCTTTGACATTGTTCTTTTACATTTTAGAGTAAACACATGAAAAACGTAATGTAGTTATGAAAGTTATGAAATCAATTTTATATTGAAAGTGAAATATATTGCTTACTTTAGGATTTTTGCAAAAAATCCTGTGGGATTAGAATTTTAAATTCCACTCCGATTCACTGATGTTTTACGTAAATGTTGGTTTTGTTTTTGTTTTAGATGGAGTTACAGCGCATGAAGAAACAAATGTCAAAATTACTGGATCATAAATAACCTGCGTTAGGTCTCTCAACCGACTCCCTGAGTTAGAGAAATCACTTTCTTCAAATAAATGTATTTATTGTAACTCTGCATAATACCCTAAATGGAAATGGAAATAGAAATACATTTGAACTCAAAATATCCTGAACTTGTTAGAAATCTCTATGTAATGTTTAGAGATTGTATTCTTGTTTAATAAATATCTATAAAAATGTATATGTACAATTACAACTTCTATGCCATATAGAAGCATGATTTATGAAAATACAGACATTGGCAACTTTTAGTATCTTAATAACATTGCCAATAGAGCGTAACAGTGACCGCCCCTTTTTAACAGCTCCGGTGCCGGAAGTAAATTTCCCATGCATTTATCTCGTCCACTTTTCGTAGAATCCTTATAAAAAGAGTATTAAGACTTGAACCAAGCCAATCGTTCGTTGTGGTAGTCGTGACCATATTATGTTTGATTCGGGATGAGTAGTTCCTCACTCGGTCAACAAAATAAAGTACCTTTGGCTTTTCTTCCGTTTTCCAAATTCTTTTTATGCCCGAATCAAACATAATATGGTCACGACTACCACAACGAACGATCGGCTTGGTTAAAGGCTTAATACTCTTTTTATAAGGATTATACGAAAAGTGGACGAGATAAATGCATGGGAAATTTACTTCCGGCACCGGAGCTGTTAAAAAGGGGGCGGTCACTGTTACGCTCTATATTGAACACTTAATATATCCCCGACAGTAAATTTGGCAATATTTCGACGAGGATGGGATTCGAACCCACGCGTGCAGAGCACAATGGATTAGCAGTCCATCGCCTTAACCACTCGGCCACCTCGTCAGATACATTCATAATATTCATGGTCAAACTATTTTCTTAAACTTTTCTTTGTTTTAAAACATGTAACAACTATGAATATACAAATGTATAATTTTATAAAATGAAAACAATAGGTTTGAAAAGTTTAGGATAAAAAAAACCATGTAACACAATAATTAAAATATACTCTATACTGAGTAGAGAAAAGTTGTTTTCTCTAAACATCTCAACTTACATCTCAACTTTTATCCAAAAGAGGAAGGAAATCATTTTAATTATTGTTTATCTCTTTAAAAAATAAGTTACAATAGGAGATTTTCCATGATGTAAAAAAAAAAAAAAAGTAGCTCAGTTTCTGTACAACTAAACAAATAAATACCAGTGAGATTGTGACCTTGTAATTAAAATCCAATCTCTATCAAATCTATAGCCTTCATGTTGTACATTATGTAATTAATAACTGATACAGTGTTGCTAGATCTACTCTAAACTATCTATACTGAGGTCATTAGTGTGTGTGTGTGTGTTTGTTGTCCTATAAATGCCAAAATAAGTGGTCAGTTACAATAAGTAACAACACTGTTGTTATGTGGTTAACTTAGCCCTGACCACTAAGGCCCTCAACTTCTGGAATCCACCTGGGCCTCAGAAGTTGGACTCCTCACAGGGAATAGGTCTGAATGTGATCTCTTCCTTATCTCTCAGGAGAAGGTCATAGCGACAAAGAGGCCTTGATATATGGAAACGAGAGAGAGAGAGAGAGAGAGAGAGAGAGATATTTCAGTATAAAAAGCTGCAATTATGTTTATATTCATGTAAAATTGCCAACAGAAAAGTTGGGTGTTTGATGAAAATGGGCCAAAACCATATTTTAAAAAAATAATGTAAATCATTTGATCCAATGTAAAAACCTTTGTTCTACCTGTCGGAGCCTTCAAGGCGTTGAAGGCGAAGTCGGAGAACCCGTAGTTTATGCTTCGGCCTGAGAACGATCGAAGAGAAGAACGTGACCGACATCTTCTCCACCGTTGTCACGTCTCTGTCAAACTGGGCCAACAGCTGAGTCTCCGTGTACTTCGCAAAATTCAACTTCTTACTAATAACCGGAAAAAGATATATGAAATTAATTATGTTTTTATATTTCTGACAGGCAAATTGATAGTTAGAAATTAGTTACGTTAGAATGTGGTTTGTTTAAGAACGGTTATGTTTAGTATTACTTTTAGGGTTATATTATCATAAGGTTAGGGTAATGACAGAAAGGTAATGGTTAGGGTTATGACAGAAAGGTAATGGTTAGGGTTATGACAGAAAGATTATGGTTAGGGTTATGATATAAAAGTAATGGTTAGAGTTATGATAGAAAGCCGATGCTTAGTGTTAGTACAAAAAAATAATATTTAGGGTTAGGGTGCCTATCGGCAGAGCTAGTGCAGAAATGTTTAGGGTTAGTACAGAATGGTAATGTTTAGGGTTAGTACAGAAAGGTAAAGTTTAGAGTGCCTTTAGGGTTAGAGCTAGGGCAGAAAGGTAATGTTTAGGGAGTCTAGGGCTAGGGCACAAAGGTAACATTTAGGGAGTCTAGGGCACAAAGATAATGTTTAGGGAGTCTAGGGCTAGGGCAGAAAGGTAATGTTTAGGGAGTCTAGGGCTAGGGCACAAAGGTAACATTTAGGGAGTCTAGGGCACAAAGATAATGTTTAGGGAGTCTAGGGCTAGGGCACAAAGGTAATGCTTAGGGAGGCTAGGGTAAGGGCAGAAAGGTCATGTTTAGGGTTAGTACAGAAAGGCAATGTTTAGGGTTAGGGTTCGGGCAAAAAGGTAATTTTTAGGGCAGAACAATGATGATTACAACGTACTGGTCGATGGTGGCCTTGGCTGACTGGTTTTTGCTGTACATTTTGATGGTGATGTAGCCCCATTGGACCTCCTGGTTCCACGCCACTATGTCCAACCGGTAGTTGGTTTCTGAGGACCAGAACACGTTAGAACATCCTCTGTTCAATTCCTTTTAATAAGTCTGTTAATTGAACAACAATCAGCAGTCACCAACAGCAATACAATACTTGAATTCAATGCTACACAATAAGGGTAAGGGTTAGGTATATGTAACCTGTCTATCTTTAAGTCAATTTTGTGGATAGAGGGAGAACATGTAAACTGTTCACACAACTATCACACTAATAAATATGTACCCCTATAATATGTTTTGCATTTGAAGCCGTTTTGATGACTTACTGCAGTACGGACTCTTGTTGTTTGTGTTGAAGAAATATTTGGACTGGCCCAGTCTCACCAGGGAGTCCTTCCAGGCCACCACGCCATACCCTGAAGAGACGAGGTTACACAGACAAAGGCTTGGGTTGAAATGCTTGGTTCATTGTGTACTTTACATGTGTACGATCAACTACATGTAAATGGGGCATGCAATGGAATATCGGAGCATGTAAATGGAAATCGGCATAATGCAAATCACAGCCTCACGACAAGACAAATGATACCAGAACAACTGTTCATGGTCAGTCTATCAACGCCACTAACACCAAGAACTAGTCGGTGTGAATATGTAAGGGTTATTCCCGACTATATCATGGCCACTTACGAATCAATACAAATATAAGGGTGTTGATTCGTATTTTGGGGTAATTCTGTCTCCAACAACTTTTAGCTCGCACTACGTTGTGTATGCCTGTAAATAAATGACAAATGACCGGAGAAATACATGGGTCTGACTAACGCCTGGGTCTGACTAATGCCTAATGTCGAGTTAAGATGAGATTCATAAGGAATGCGGACGTTACCTTATTACTCCGGTAAATAGAGACAACCTTAGTAACGACATGGCAACGTTACCTTATTACTCCGGTAAATAGAGACGACCTTACTTAGTAACGACCAAGGTAACGACATGGCAACGTTACCTTATTACTCCAGTAAATAGAGACGACCTTACTAACGACATGGCAACGGGGAAGCTTTCTAAACGTAGTACCGTCCGAGTCCCGTCCAAGTTGACATTTACGTTTCGTTCAGTGCATTAATCTTTAAGGTGATGCGGCTGCTTGCGTCATGGCCGTGGATGTTATCGAAAAATAATGCACACCTCTCCAGCCAATCAGAATCGAGTATCCACCCGGGGCACACGGTATACAATATGAGAAAACAGAGGGAGTATGAGTGGAAAACTTTAAGATGTTTCTGAGTCAACTGAAATAACACAGATAACGCCTTAGTGTGTTTACTTATGAGTGTATCTCAGTGAGGAAGTAGACCTCCTTATCACCAGCGTACAAGGACACCACAAGATTACACCACCCGGTGAGCGTGAAAACCCCCAACATCACAGCTTGTTGTGACTACGTGAATGAGGTGGTGTTCAAGTGTTACTGACCGAAGACGGGGCATCCCTGCGCGCCGAAGTCAGCGCAGTCTGTGCAGCGGGCGTCCATGAAGTCCGCATAGGTGGCGCACGGGAAGGCCCTGGTCTCACACGTCCGCCGCAGGGACTCCTTGAAGAGATACACTGACCTCTGGTGGTCACACTTAAAATAGGCGCTCCCTGCAGGGAAAGAAGGAGAAATACAGGTTTTGAGTGTCACACTCAACTTGAGTGTATATTGATTTCAATTCAGTTCGTTCTGGACCGAGTGTAAAGCCATGACAGCATCTCTTCTCACAATATCTTGTGTGTATGAATGCACGTTTATGTGTTTTGAGTTTCAAATGTGGATGCAAATGCCATCTCCATAATACAAGTTTTAGAGGTTTACCAGACAGGATGGTTCTTGGACAGCCTTGTTGGTCAGCACCTCCGTTTGGATAGAAGTCGATGTGACCCAGCGGCTCTCTCAGTCCCAGTGCTGTAAACACAAACGGTTATTCTGTCAGTTTTGCTCACGTCTGACTCCACCAATCAGAAACACATTGACCAAACCAAGTCTGTGGGTTCGCAACATACCATCCATATCGGTGTGTATGACGTCCACAAACTGTGCGTCAGTTGGGTCCAGGCGGTCCTCTGGGGGCTTCCCAGCAAACATTGGCCCGGCAGCATCCAACCCTACACACACACACACACACACAAACACACACACATGTACAAAAGTTTGTACAAACTTGACTTCAACTACTGGTTTTAAATTATATATATATAGTATATAAGCACACATTTTTAGCATGGGTGGTCCCAGTGGGAATCGAACTCCTAAACCCCGTTGAGCTAGTCAGGGCCACAAATACTTTCTTTTTCATGGCTGCTCACTTGGTTGCTAGGTTGCTTAATCATGGCATTACCATGAAATCTACACATCCTGTTTTTATTTTCTATTTGTATCATTCTGTGTTACCTAAGGACTGTGATTAAGATTCTTGTTTAGATAACCGTTGTGACTCAAAGGCCTTGTGGTTGAAGTTTATTGTTTCATGGGTGGAATCTCCCATCTATTGCACAAATGCAGGACTAAGCAGAGAGAGAGAGGGGAAGAGAGAGGGAGAGAGAGAGAGAGATCTGCTAACCTGTGATTCTTCCAATGGCGCCGTTCAGATCAGCTCCTACGAAGCCAGATATGTGCGCTCCGAGGCTGATCCCTATCATGTGAATGGAGGCGAGCGAGGCACCATTTTCCTGGACAGAAGGAGAGGTCAGTCAGTCGGTGGCAGGGAAGGGATAGATCCTGAACAGGGGCAGCATGGTCTAGTGCAGTGGTTCTCAACTGGTCTTGCCTCAGGAACCACATGTGTCAGCCTCATGTTCATCCAAAGTGGCTTACAGTAAATACAAATACAGGTCATTAAGGAGGTAGGGGTTATGGGCATCTTGCTCTCGGACGCTTACAGATAAGTTGTGGACATTAGGGATCGAACCCAGAAGCTTTTGGGCTGGGGGTTAAACACCCTTGCCACACTAACCTGCCCCCATTATATAAATCACAATCAACTGTATAGCACCTCAAGTTCTCACTGTATAAATCCATGTCAAGAGTTCCCAACCTTTTTGACCCTGTGGCCCAATTCTTACATCTAAAATCTGTGATCTGTGTCATAATATTCCAGTGAATGAATGTGCAATGGCACCACACTGAGTCATTAGTAGTAGTTTTTAATATAAGTGATATTTTTAGCCTACAAGTCCGCAGTGATCTGGCGACCCCATATGCATGTCAAGCAACCCCAGTTTGGGGACCCGCCACCACTGATCACCACTGAAGTGCTGTTTCATCCACTTTTTTATTACATTTTTTTTAATCGATTAATCGTTTAGGTAAGTTATCAAGTACAGATACCAAACTTTGTTATTTGATACTTCTTATGAAAATAATCGTTTGATGAATCGATTATGAAAATAATCATTAGTTGCAGCCCTAATGCAGTCCACAAGAAACCACAGCCATACCTCCATGGTCCGGATGAAGGCGGTGAGGTTGTTGGCGGTGGCGCGCGTGTTCCTCACGACACGGAAGTAGTCGATGTTGGCGGCGCCGCGGTTCCAGTCCACCACCACCACGTTGGAGTCCCTGAGCTCCAGCAGCTCCACCACCATGGGCTCCAGCCAATTGGGGGGCGACCCGGTGGGCCGGAAGCCGTGGATGATGAAGGTGGTGGGCCGTGTCAGGTTTAGCTCGGGGGGCGGCGCCGAGTGGGACATGAGGCGACCGCAGCTGCTGTTGGCCCGGGTGTAGAGCAGCAGGCGGACATCCAGCGTTGTGCCCACGATGGCGTGGTGGAAGTCCAGGTCAGTGAAGGTGTCACACGCCTGGCCTGGTGGTGGGGGGGTGGGGGTGAGGGGTGAGGAGGAGGTGGTGGTGGTAGGGGGGTGAGGGGTGAGGAGGAGGTGGTGGTAGGGTGGTGGTGGTGGTAGGGGGGGTGAGGGTGAGGAGGCGGTGGTGGTGGTAGGGGTTGGGAGTGAGGGAAAGGTGATGGTAGGGGGGATGGGGGGAGGAGGAGATGGTGGTAGGGTGAGGGGTGAGGAGGAGGTGGTGGTGGTAGGGGTTGGGAGTGAGGGAAAGGTGATGGTAGGGGGGATGGGGGGAGGAGGAGATGGTGGTAGGGTGAGGGGTGAGGAGGAGGTGGTGGTGGTAGGGGTTGGGAGTGAGGGAAAGGTGATGGTAGGGGGGATGGGGGGAGGAGGAGATGGTGGTAGGGTGAGGGGTGAGGAGGAGGTGGTGGTGGTGGTAGGGGGGTGGGGGTGAGGAGGAGGTGGTGGTAGGGGGGTGAGGGATGATAAGGAGGTGGTGGTAGGGCGGTGGGGGTGAGGGGTGAGGAGCAGGTGGTGGGGGTGTGGAAGTGGTGGTGATAGGGTAGGTCGGTGGTGACAGGGTGGGGGTGAGGTTAGAAAAGGACAGAGAGAGAAAAAAAAGCACGAGAGATGGAGAGTGTGAGAGAGAGGAAGTGAGAAGAGATGGAGCCGGGGGAGAGAAAGAGAGCGAGAAGGACAGAGCATAGGAGGAACAGGGACAAAGAGGGAGAAAGTGAAAGAGAGAAGAAATCACTTGACACCACACCTAGTGTTAACAAACACAATGTCCCGATACTCTAAATGTTGTGTGTGGGTTTACACGTGTTTGTGCATGTGTGTGTGTGTGTGTGCTTATTTTTGAGCATGTGTAACTATGTATGTGCAATCATATATAATATGACAGTAAGGTTACAGATAAATTCCAAAATTCCCTTACACTAAAAAAAAACAACAACTTACCTTTGTAAACCCACATACTGATCATCAAGGCAGACAACAGACATTTTGGAGCGCACATCTTTTGGACCTGAAAAACAAACTGGTCTCCACAGGGAGAAAGACGCACAGCAAAGTCAGCCTAACGTTCCCACAAACTCAACAAAAACTAACCAACTAAACAAACAGCACCGCGCTCAGCAGTCGGCCGAGCAGATGTGATCATTTATGATCTCTCTGACTCACCTTCGCCCCGACACAATGAGTCTTGATGATCCTCCTCCCGTGTCAGCGCTGTCAACCCTCCCGTTTATTCCCCATGTTTAGATCCTAAAGACGCTCTCTCTCTCTCTCTCTCTCTCTCTTGGTTTCAGGAAGTGACAGAAAAGACTCCCCCTCCTCCTCCACGTCCTCCTCCTCCTCCAAAGTCTCCCTCCCACACACTGGCCCGCCCCCCTTGGCCCCAGGGCAGTCTGTACACAGGTGAACCACTCCGGCTGTCAGTGCTGAGACACCTGTAAAGTGGGAGTGTATGAGTCTGCTCATCTCAGGTCTACGTGGGCAGACAACTGACTTTATTGTGTAGTTTCCAGGAAACGGTTTTCTAGTGGTTAGGGTGTCGGACACCCGGACGAAAGTGGGTTTGATCCAGTGACCACGGTTACCACGGTGACCCAGTGATCTGCTCATTCCTAAAAGTCACCGTGTGTCACATAGGATAAAATCGGCGCCCAAATGACTTCATTCTTCCAGTTCCATAACCTTACATGCACTGCGTCCACTGTACATGGGCACCCCTCAAACCACACATCCCAAATCCTGTTTGTCTGCTTCCCAAGCTCTCCGCCCAAATGAACAACAGGGGAAATCACAGGTTTCACCGGCTGATAAGGGCTGCGGTTAGAGCCTAGTCTGAACTGCCGTTCTCGTTCTCTTAGTTTTTTTATTTTTTGGTTTGTACATAAAGTCTGTGTAAACCAAATGTAAATATGTGTGAAGAGTTTGTCACACTTTAGAAAAATGTGGTATTAACCACCCAGCCAAATGTGAATGATTCAAGAAGTCGCCAAGTATATAGAATATTTTAAAAAAAGTGAACAAGTAAGCATTATTGTCAGCTCTGAGACGCTGGGGGTGTTGTGGTGGATAAATCATCATC